>JAVIAB010000125.1:43317349-43454849 GCA_032433765.1 Megaustenia siamemsis | reverse complement strand
AGCTAAATCCAGCAAAACACGAATCGCTGCCAGAAGTTTGTTGCGATTGGCCTACCCAAGCAATTCTCTAAAAGTGGACCAGTAACTTTTGAAGGTACATTTTAAAAGAAGGGTAAAAGTCATCTCAAAGTTACGCAATTGCGAAGTTTGCAAGGATAAATATAGTCATTTATAGTAAAAAAAAGAAAAAAAAGTAAAGAGCCCCGTCACGCCAAGTAGCGTATAGGGAATATGGTGTTAGTGACCATACATTTTACAGACCTTCTGCACATGATTTTTGGGGTAATGTGGTCGGTATTATGCCCGTGCCGCTTTACTATTCCAGAAATAAATCCGGTACCCATTTAGGGCTGGGTGAACCCGGAAGCCGTCGGTTGGGATCGAACCCTACCCCTTTGTCTTTTGTAGTCCAGTTCACTAACCACTGAGCTATCGCGGCTCCCAGTCATTTATAGAAGTTATATATATATATATATTATATATATATGAACTCAAATATATTTTAGAACTCGTTCTTTAGAAACTGGCTACATATATCAGGATATTTCCTTTCTGTAGCTATCATTTATTTTGTATCAGTTACTACACTCATTCTTTTAAACTTATCGTATCAAAACAAGGAAAGCCTACAGTAGGTAATGTAAAGATATTAATCGTAAACGTAATTACTTTTAATTACTAAAATAAATGTTTAAATATTGTAATGAGAATCGATGTAACCTACTCATACACTTATACATATAACTGATAAACAAGAAAATAATAAGAGAACAATAAGAGAACAATAATAATAATAAGAAGAACAATAAGAGAATTAAAAATATCTCGGTTACCTAGCATTACAAACATTGGACATGTATCAATAAATTAATACACTAATTAATGTGAGCTTTGTGGCTCGTGTGAATTTCATCAGTTTGTCACAGTTAAAGTCACACCTTTGTTCTCTTCTTATTTTGCATGCAAACCTTTCATCTTTCAATCCAATCATTATAATCCTCATTATAATAATTGGCATAGCAATACATGTCATTTGACTGCTTTCCGACTCTACGGTTGTGTATCATCATCATCATCGAATGCCGTCTCCGCAACGAAGGTTGGCTACAATGGATCGCCATTCCACTCTATTTCTTGTTTTGATGGTGCAGGTTGTCATAGATTGACTTGTCCATCTTTTGATGTTACTCGTCCATGTTAGTCTTGGTCTGCTTCTGCCTCTTTTACCTTGTATTTCCCCTACCAAGATTACTTTTAGTAGGCTGTTGTACCTTTTAACGTGCCCCAAAAATTTCATTTGTCTTGTCTTAATTGTATTTAGTAGTTCTCTTTTTATTTTAAGTTGTTTTAAAACTTCATTGTTTGTTTTCATTTATTTCCATCCAATTCTACCTATTCTTCTATAAATCCACAGTTCAAAGGCTTCAATTTTCTGTTTTGTTTTCTTGTCTAATGTCCATGTTTCTGCACCATACAGGAATATTGAGAAGATGTAACATTTTGCTATTCTTAGCTTCAGCCCTAAGTTGTGTATCAGTTCTGTTGATTTCTTTTCATATAAGTCTTTCTCTTAAACTATAAATTCTCTCCCTTTGTCGTTCGTCCCCTATTTTTCGGAACTGTCACAATATTTTCCAGTTGTCTCCCTCACTTTACATGGCCCCAGAAAATGATTGCATTCCTCCCAGAAATTTATTCAACACAAACTATAACAAAACAAATTTACAAATGGAAAAAAAATTCTCACAAGATCAATATCATTTGAGACCTCAAACATAGGATCATGTTCATGACCCAACTTGGTCTAAACATCTAAATGTATGAACAGTAATGGATCGCTGAAGAAGAGTTTATTGTTTCATCTTGTCGAAGGTTGTTTAACACCAAACGATGTCTTCCAGGACTGCAATTGGCATCAACAGTTGTAGTGAAATGTACACTTTGACTGGTTATATGTATCCATGTGGAACGATTGGTTAACCTCAGAATTTATAGTCCAATGAAAAAAAGTACAATTTGATTGGCTAATTCGCCTACAAGAAACAATTTTAAAAGTATAATATTACGTATACATGTATTTTAATATTATAAACATGGAAAGTTGCAAAATTGTCTTATTTCCTTTACAAATTGCCTTATAAAGTTTACAAGTCCAGTTTTAATAAAAGCCCTTACAAATTATGGGCAACCCTTACAAAATTGAAGGTTAATTTATTTGATTGTTTATTCTGAATTTTGTAAAACAAAAAAATCCCTTTTGCTGAAATCTCATTTAGAAAGTCCTCACTATGTTTTAACTATCCATTGTATTCTCGATATTCTTCTATAGAATCTCATAATGTTACCTCTAACAATTTTCTTATCAATTGTCCAATTAATTCACTTCAATATACCAAAACCAACAACATAAAAATTAAGCATATCGTATTGTAACCACAACGTATATATTGCTATTTAATTTGGAAAACTGCAACTCTTGTCATATTTCATCCTTTAGTTCTGTTCTACTGTTCTTATTATATCGTGATATCTATCTACATTTACTTATTATATTGTAATATCTATCTACATTTACTTATTATATCGTGATATCTATCTACATTTACTTATTATATCGTGATATCTATCTACATTTACTTATTATATCGTGATATCTATCTACATTTACTTATTATATCGTGATATCTATCTATCTACATTTACTTATTATATCGTAATATCTAGCTACATTTACTTATTATATCGTAATATCTATCTACATTTACTTATTATATCGTGATATCTATCTATATTTACTTATTATATCGTGATATATATCTACATTTACTTATTATATCGTAATATCTATCTACATTTACTTATTATATCGTAATATCTATCGACATTTACTTATTATATCGTGATATCTATCTATATTTACTTATTATATCGTGATATATATCTACATTTACTTATTATATCGTAATATCTATCTACATTTACAATCTTTCTCTCACTACGTGAATTATAAATTTGTATTAATTACATCTTGTTCTTTCTCCAGCAAATTAATTTTGTTTGTATTGTATGTTTAGAATGACATCATTTCAAACACCACCTTGCAGGCATGTCACATTCTACATCTTGCAGGCATGTCACATTCTACATATTTCAGGGATGTCGAATTTTACATCTTGCAGACATGTCACATTCTACATCTTGCAGGGATGTCGCATTTTACATCTTGCAGGCATGTCACATTTTACATCTTGCAGGCATGTCACATTCTATGCAATCTGCATTAGAACTCACAATCTCCACAATCGTCTACTCCTTCCGTTGTCCATAATCTAAATTGTTGAATTGTATTCAATGTCATTATTTTAGAAACTCTTAGATTTTCACTCTTGCTTTTAGCACACATATCTAGCAATTGTTCTTCTTGTCTTATTCTATTCCTCCAGTTTATATATCATGACTAAACGACTGCCTTTTCATGTTTGTTGAGAAATGTGTGTGCACATAACACAACATTATATTTAAACCTAATAATTAACACCAGCGTATAGAAAATGTGATTTTATAAGCCATAACTTCTGACTGTTTCAGACATTAAAAGTAAAATAAAATTATATGCAATTGGTATCAAAAAACTTAAATTGAAAACTAGCAAGGATAATGTTCATTCAAGCAATGTTACAATAATAATTTATAATTATTGACAAAGATTTATTTTTATATTTTAAAATAATAAAACTACTTGTACAATTTTTAATTACAAATTGCAAAAAAAAAAAAAAAAAACACACACACACAATTGGACACAACACCTACAAATTACCAACAAAAAAAGAACAGCACAGCAATCAAATTTCTAAGAAGCCTGCATTACAAGTGCTAGAACTATAGATGTGATCTGCTAGTGGTCAAACACTCAAAAAGAAAAAAAACTGCAAAATAAATATATTTAAATTTGCCCCAAACAAGAACAGAATTTTGTAAAATACACACTCGGACACAATAAATAGGAAGAGAAAGAAAATAAAATTTAAAAAATAAAACACAGTGGTTGAAAATAGCTTAAACTGTTACTTATTACATTGTACTTTGTTAAACTAAGAAAATGAACAGGAATTTGGGACATGTTAAAGGAGTAGACAAGAAGTGCATTCCCCCAAAAAAATATTGTATAGGGAACATACAGAAGTATTATTGTGTTTGTGTAAAGTAAACTTGTTATACAACAATATGTCTGCATAACATCCCTGTGAGGTTTCTCAGTTGGTGAAAAAGAGTGGAATAATCTGGCACCAGACTACGGTAAAAAGAGAGGGTACAACAAAGAGAAAGAGAGAGAGAGGGTACAACAAAGAGAAAGAGAGAGAGGGTACAACAAAGAGAAAGAGCACAACAACTTTGGAAACTTAAAAACATGCCCAAGTAAGAAGATGAACTCAAAAACTCAAAATTCAAATTTACAAATCGAGATCAAAAAGGAAGGAACAGACCTGGAGTCAGTTCAAAACTTCAGCTACCTCGGATATCATCATGTGCCACACCCGTTGGCGTAGGCGATCATGTCCCTCCACAATCTTCTATCTACAGTGCATCGTATCAGTTCTGTTGTTGACTGTTTCCCATGCTATGACACCAAGCTATCCAGTGCTTTCTCTCTTTGCCGTCCGCGATCTCTCTTTCCTTTTATTTTGACAGTTGTAACCAAGTACTCCAACTTTCCTCTTCTCATGATGTGCCCAAAGAATGTTGATTGTTTTTATTCTTATGTTTTTTAGACCTCCCTTTTTGTGTTGGCCTCTTTGAGAACTTCCTCATTGGTCTCTTTAGCTGCCCATGGAACTTTCAACATTCTTCTGAGAAATCCCATCTCTGTGGCTTCTAACCATCTTTTCGTTTGTTTCTCTACTGTCCACGATTCCCTTCCATAGGTCATAATTAGTTCTATATGGCACCGATGAACTCTCTTTCCCACTTCTATTGACAAAGATTTGTTGCATAAGATATTTTTCATTTTCTGAAATGATATTTTGGCCTGGGTTATTCTGCTTTTTATTTCTGTGGTGCATCTTCCATCTGATGTTATTATTGTGCCCAAGTATTTGACGCGTTGCACTTGTTTCAGATTTTTCCTGCTTATTTTTATGCTGCATGATGGTGATGATTGTTTACCTCGGATATACCGTATACAAAGGAATTGGAAGGGCAGAATGCTTTTGTAATGCCATGACAAATATACTTACATCAAGACAAATATCACCTGGGCTAAAATTAAGAATAGCAAAATGTTACATCCTTTCAATATTCTTGTATCATGCAAAAACATGGACATTAGACAAAAACAAACAGAACACAAAATTGAAGCCTTTAAAATGTGAATTTATAGAAGAATAGAAAGAATTGCATTGAAAGATAAGAAAACAACTGATAAAATCTTAAAACAACTAAAAATGAAAAGATAAAACACAATTCAAACAAGACAAATGAATTTTTTTGGGGCAGGTTAAAAGACACAGCAGCTTGCTAAAAGTAATCTTGGAAGAGAAAATACAAGATAAAATAGGCAGTGGCAGACCAAGACTAACATGGACTAACATCAAAAGATGGACAAGTCAGTCTATGACAATCTGCACCATCAAAGCAAGAGAAAAAGCGGAATGGCGCTCCATGGTAGGCAACCTTCGAAACGGAGACACCACTCAATGATGATGAATAATATAAAGATGACACAAATTGGATACATAACAAATGTTGATGCTCGAATACTAATGAATTGCCAATCTTTTACACTTAAAACACAAAATAATGGGTTATAGGTTAAATGGTGAAATATATCACCTGAGTGTTTTTCTTAATACTGTCAGAAAATGCAATAGTTGTGTATCTACAAATATGACTTGAATAACTAGAGTATATGTGAAAAGTGGATTACTTGGGAAAGTGGGGACAATAGATAAGAGGGAAAAGTTTGCAGTAAATAAGAAGAGAAACGGGTGAAATGGTAAACAAACACACTGGTAAGGTGAAATGGGAGAAAGTTGAAATAATGGATAGTAGATAACCTTGGTTAATTAAGAGAAGATGTAGACAGTGGAAACTAAGGTAAACAAAGTGTAATGATTAATGAAGAGTCAAGTGAGGCAATGAATTAATAAATAAAACATTGACAAATTGACACATTAAAAAATAATAGTACATGGACCTTTGGAGACAATAATGAGAAAATGGAGAGTTAGAGAAAATAAAGACAACGAGTAATTAGGCCAAGAAAGGACAAGGACTAAATATAGAAAGAAATTGCAAAGAAAAAAAAGTATAGTTAACATGATAATTAACTTTTATTGGTACAACAGTTCTTATCAGTATCGATTTGTAATTGCCTATACTTAAATATATATTCAAGTGTATGTTTAGCACACTTAGCTTGGAGATTTGATTCTGGTAATTGGTGGATAGAGAAGGTCTGTAGTGTAAATGATTTAGCTTAGCGATCGAGTGTTCAAACACAGCTTGACGTTCTGCAGTGGACTCAGCTGATAAGAAATGGATACCTGGTTCGCTGAGTTGGGGAGTGTAATAACAGTCTAGAAGAATACCGGCCACCTCATCTCCAAGTGATGTACACTTGAACTGTAAAAGAGTACGTCACTCCCCTAAGACACGCGTATTTCACTAAACATGACTTCTAATCGATACATTTTACAAGAAATTGTAAAGCATGTTCCCGGAGTGGTAAGTATAATATGTCAACATATTCATCATCATCATCATCATCAAGTACCGGGCCTGCTGATGTAGGTGATCATGTCTCTTCACAACTTTCGATGTCGACAGTTATTTGTTATTTCTATTGTTGACCTTCTGTCAAGCCATTCTCTTAAGCTGCCTGGTATCTTTTCTCTTTTTTCCCTTCTATCTCTTCGTCCCTCGATTTTTCAAGTTGTTACAATACATTCCAGCTATTCCCTTCTCATTACATGGCCAAAAAATTATGATTGTTTTTCCTAATATTGGAAATTAGCTATCTTTTTACTTTGGCCTCTTTCAGAATGTTTTCATTATTCTTCTTAGCTGTCCATGGTATTCTCAACATTCTTCTGTAAAACCACATTTCTACAAACTACAGTGATTTCCCTGTCTGTTGACCTATTGTCCATGATTCACATCTATTTGAGATATAACATATTAGACCACAGTATTTGAAGATGACGGGGACCGCGATGTTTCTCGCTGTTATTACCTTCCTTGGTAAAATCCTAGTTTAGTCATATAAATTATTTTTGTTTGAAGTGTAACGTCCCCTTGAGTAACACCGTATTTTATTCGTACCCTAAATGGTAGAGAAAAGAGAAACAACACGCAGATAAAGTCATTAACTTAACCCAAACACTATTATAATTTATAGTAATTGAGAGGTACTGTAGTTTTGTTGCGACACCAGCTAAGGTTGGTGGATAACTCTCTTCGCTTAAATAATTTATGCGACTAAACCAGTACTTTACGCCTAACCCAACTCAGTGAGACATGTACATATGTCTCTTTCATTTGAATGGACTAGAGAGCGTCAAACTGTGACCACACTTACGTTCGCTTTATCGATAATTCAACTTGCTTTTAACTATTGCATCAGACACACTGTTACAACCAAATACGCCGTCACTACCGTTTACAGTCAACTTCATTTTAACCGCAATTATTCATAATAAATTACTTCACTGTGCTTGATTAAACCGTCTCTAATCTTGAAATCTCTATTTTTTAAAAAAATGAGAACTTACTGTATTCAATTTATTGCGTTTTGCATATTATCTTTTTTATTACAAATTATATTAGGGTAGGCTATATGCAAAAGAAACAGGAAATTTAACATTCAAAATGGGGGCTTCTGTTCCAGCCACAACGCATTCCAGTAAACTCTTAGGGCTTCGGCGGTCCCGAATTACGTAAATTAACAGTAATTTAGAGCTAGAGTTGCCACCAGTAACATACCATGCATGTTCTGGTCATGACAACTATAATACAAAATTAACATAACACCAAAGCTTTAGAGGCCCTGTTAGTAAACAATCGTTGCAGTTTACGTGGTGAGATGGTAGAATTCTGGTAATCTAGATAGATAGAGAGAGAGGGAGAGAGAGAGAGAGAGAGAGAGATGAGAGAGAGAAAGAGAGAATAAATGTTGGCATATAGGAGAAACAGAGAAAATATTCAGTAGCGCAGGTAAAAAAAAAAAAAAAAAAAAAAAAGAAATAATAATAAAATGGAAGGGTGAAAAAAAACTACAAGCAAACCTTTGTTTGTGATATAAGTAAGTATGTTCAAACAAAGAACTAGGATAAATGTTTCAGGAGTTCATACAATAGGAATGATAAATTCATAAGATTTTTGATACAACAGTATCAATATTTCTCATTTGTATCAAAATGTCATGAGCGGATGTTACAGATCTAAGAGAAATCCATTACGAGAAACATGTCTTTGAGTATTCAAAATGTCAAATCTCAGAAAGTAAATAAATGTAATAAACGATAACTTGTTACGTTCAATATCTGTTGATAAAAAAAAAAACAGTAACCAGAAACATGACCAAAATACTTATTGTAGCCACACATTTTTTTTCTTTTCAGACACAGAAACATTAATAAAAGTGCATACATTAAAATCTAAATCAAAATTGCTGTTATCTTTAGTTTATAATTTAAAAGTGGCTGCAAGTAGCAGGCAGAGCAGAATGCTCTTGTAGCATGTCGAGGTTATGTAGCCACTGTTGCCGCCTTCCGGTTTACCAAAGCTGGGAGATTGCTTTGCGTCATCTTTGTCTGGTGAGTCCATGACTTTGCCAAAGTCGGTCTCATCTGGAATATATTCAGTTAATTTAGTGTCTGTACATAAACAAATAATAATAAAACAAACTATTTTCTTATATGGCATTTGATTTCATTACTATTTACTATAAATAACTGATAGATATAGACCGTTAGAATTAGTCTTAAATGAAGCCTGCAGTGATTATGAAAAAAAAAAATCAGAAAAGAAAGAAAGAATATAGAACCTCTCTGATTTGGAGAAGGAAATTTCTTTCATCGCTGAATGAGACTTTAGAAATTCGCTAGATTGAAACTTCGTTAATATGGGAGAACTCCCAGAGAGAAACTATTGGCAGGGTTGGCCCAACACTCCTGGCCATCACACACCATGCGAGAAGGAAAACTTCGTCAAACCTCGGTCCAACCTGCCGAAGACGGAGTGTGTCAGCCATGGCGTAGGTTTAGGGGAATAATCAGGACACTCACACACATACGAGCACTGGCCATGCGACCAGCTCATCGTGTGTCAAGTCCTTACACTCCATCATGCCACCAGACAAAGAGTCAAGTTCGCTTAATCACAAGACTTGAAAGCCGAAGAAGAAGAAAACCTCATTGACAATGTTGCGATCTATTTGCAGGCAACGCCCTCGCAGAACAGATTGTACAACAAAGAAAACACGGTGGTCCAGCTCTAATTCCAATATGGTACAGAGAGCCAAGATTATTTGTAGAATGTTCAAATTGAGTTGAATTAAACCGAACCGTCTCAAATCGCTACGCAATAGCCCAGCACATCAAATTATTTATTAATGTCAATACAAGAAAAAGGGAAAAATATTTTACACTTATTTCAGTTTGTTTGAATTAATTTGCACAAGGATGTATAGAATAATAATATAAAAAAAAAGTAAAGCACCCCAGTCACGCCAAGTGGCGTTTAGGGAATATGGTTTAGGGAATATAACTTCAACATCCCAACATTACAACTTCAACATCCCAACATTACAACTTCAACATCCCAACATTACAACTTCAACATCCCAACATTACAACTTCAACATCCCAACATTACAACTTCAACATCCCAACATTACAACTTCAACATCCCAACATTACAATACATAACGAATTTAAGCAGAAAAAAAACTATTTAGACAGTGAGCAGCAAATTAACTACAAGCAGTCTGTCAAAGAAGTAGAGAGAACGACATTTCGTTTCTTTTCTTTTCAGATTAAAAACCCTTCGAACTTTTCCTTCGCAAATTTATATGGCCATTGAGATATCTTCTGTATGAGGATATTAACAGAAAAGTACAACGAAGTAAATAAACCAATTAATGAATTTTTCACTGATTACACCGAAGCTTTTGATAGAATATACCATAAACAATAAAGATATATATGTTGGTGGTGCATACATAAAATTGAAATATAACTTATACTGGGAGCATTCAGCAGTGATAAGATATAACTGAAAGAACTCTGTACCCATTGATACAAAGTTATGAGTTCTGTTTCCATGTTTATTTAGTTTGATAATGAGACCTTTGAAGATATGGGAACTCCAGGTTTAAACATCAATGGAAGTAAGTTTGACAAGCCAAGATTTGCAGATGACACTGTACTTCCGGTAGAAATTCCAGAAGAGCTACAACAACTAGTTGAAGAAATAAACAAGAAAATTAACGAATATGAAGTAGATGCAAATACTACAAAAACTAAAACTTGTATAATAAACAGAGACAACACACAGAATCGACAGGTCAATATCATGGCAAATGGAAAGAACCTACAGAGAGCTCCAAAAATAGGTATCTTGGACATGTCATAACAAGTGATGTAAAATGTAAGACAGAAGTAAACAAAATATTAGGAATTGTAGAATATCGTTTTTTTTTTAAAACACCATGAGATCACGGCAAAGCAAATAGCAATAAAGAGAGATAATGAATATAAGAATTTGTTATGTCTTCTCAACATTCATTTATAGTGCAGAAACACGAACACCAAATAAGAGAACAAAGAAGAAAATTAAAAGCACTGAAAAGTGAGTTTACAGAAGAATTGTTTGGACAGAGAAGAAAACAATTTAAAGTTGTGAAACAGCTGAAAATGAAGAAATGAATATTTATATAATTTGAATAGACACACATTTTTTTTTATACATAAAGAGAGACACAATAAATTACTGAAAGTCATCTTGTAAGAGGAAATACAAGGTAAACGAGGTAGATGCAGACAAAGTATAAAACAGAGTGATAACATCAAGAGATGGTCAAGAGAACCTTCGTTAGAGCATATCATCAAAATAAGAGACAAGGTGAAATGTCACTCCGCGATAGTCAACCTTCGATACTGAGATGGCACATGATTATGATTTATTTTTTCGGTGGAGCTCCAGTGTCAAGTACTCTCATATTTCCAATTATGTACCAAGAAAATTAAAATTATCTTTATTTTCATTTCTTTTTTAACATCGATAAATACGTTTTAAAAATTCATCTTTAAAACAAAAAATCTGAAGATGGTATCACGAATATTACTTTTCATCGGACTAACGTTTCACATTGTGTCCAAATTGTGTGATATTTATTAACTTTTTTTGTTTATTGAGTTATTGAGTTATTTGCGGGTCATCATCATTGCACTCCGAACATGTCCATAGGTGCTCAGATCCCCTCCTCAGCAATTCCCTCAGTGTCCAGCGACTGACGACTCCAGTTCTATGTTGGTTGATAAGTCTTCTTACACGGCCACCAAGTTTCTCATTTCTGGCTGTGCCCATCTTAACTCCCATTTCCATCATCCGAAGAAGTGACGTTGATCTGTGTTTGTCGAAGTCCTGTGCTCTTCCCACATCTCGAAGGGCATTGATGATGTCCGCCCGATCCATCAGTTGCCCGTCCTCAACGACAGCGCAGCTAGCCAACCTGTCTGCTCTCTCATTTCCCCGTACTCCCGCATATCCAGGGACATAGACAAAGGTGACCTTACGTATTTTGGATTTCTGCAAAGACTCTACCCATTGCATGCGTACATAGCCCGCCTCCACTTTTTTATCATGCTCATCGAATCACTCAGTATACATGCGTGGATGTAGTCTTGTGACTCTAACCATTTGAATGCCTTGGTCACTGCCATCACCTCCATTGTCATGCTACTCGTGGTCATGGCGTATGCACCACTGTCTTCCTTGGCTATTCTGCCTGCTGAGCGTGCTGTAAATGCCCATGCACTTCTTTCGTGTCGTCTTACAGATCCGTCTGTATAGATGACTGCATCTTTCTCATCGGTATTATCGCAGATGAGACCGTTTTTTTTTTAATGTTTCCTTTCTTTAGGGAAAATACAGGGTAATAGAGGCAGAGGCACACTAAGACTAACATGGACGAGTAACATAAAAATATGGACAAGATAACCTATGACAACCTGCACCATCAAAGCAAGAGACAGAGCGGAATGGAGCTCCATGGTAGCCAACCTTATATGCGGAGACGGCTCTGGATGAATGAATTCTTTTTTTGTTAATATTTATTATGAAAAACTTTAATTAAGAATAAAGTGTTGCTGCGTGTTTATACAAATAAATGACAAGTAACGTTAATTTGTACCAAACCAACACACATTAAAAATTTTAGAGATTCAAGAAAATGTCTTCTTCTTCTTTCTTTCCTCATTTGCCTTTCAGCGTCGAGGGGAGATATAATTTGCGGTCTTTTGCTCTTCTGTTCGCCTCTGCCGCTGTTATGTTTTCTAGTGTTTCTAATATTCCATCGATCCATCTTTTTAGTGGTCGACCCTTGGGTCTGGTGTTCTCACAACGTTTGCTGAAGGCTCGTTGTGTTGTGTTTTGATCTTTCTGCCGTGTCACGTGGCCAAACCATTTTATCTGTTGTTTCCTTATATATTCTATGGCGGGGGCTATTCCTAGCATTTTTCTCAGTTCTTCATTTCTGATCTTATCTCTCAGACTATTTTCTGTCGTTCGTCTAACACATTTCATCTCTGTAGAGGTTATTTTTCTTATCGTTCTTGCATCTAGGGTCCAGGTCTGGCATTGGTAGCACAACGTTGGGATGAAAATTGTATTGTATAGTGCTCGTTTTGCCTCCAGAGTTATTTCCTTGTTGGACAATAGTGGTGATAACTGTCCAATGATTTGACAAGCTTTGTTGCATCTTGATTCTATCTCTGCTGTTTGAGAATTATCGTTTGTCACTAAACTTCCTTGGTATTTGAATTCCTCTACTTGTTTTAGTTGCCTGCCTTTTATAATTATGTTGATGTTCTGTTTATTTGTGGCGACATTCATAACTTCTATTTTGTTGATTTTCATGTTGTATTTTGTGCCTGTGCCTGAGCTGTTGAGTTTGTTTAAGTGTTCTTGTAGGTCTTCTATTGTTTCATGTATTAGTGGAGAAAAAATAAAAAAATAGAAATAAATGGTATGTTAGAAGCTTTACGTGATTAGTGGACGACACAGATTAAACGACGTTTCGGCCCAACAGGCCTTCAGCAGGAACAAACAAACAAAACACACACACGGATATGTAAGTAAAACTATGTATTAGTGTCTGATCGTCTGAAAATAAAAGCTCGTTGATCTCTTCTGTCTCTGATGGGTTGGCTAACTTGCATATATAGTCCATGTATGTAATAAACACGGACTTTTTCTGGGAAAAAGTAAAGCGGCGCGGGCGTAATACCGACCACATTACCCCGAAAATCATGTGGTAAAGGTCTGTACAATTTATGGTCACTAACACCATATTCCCTATACGTCATTTGGCGTGACGGGGCTCTTTACTTTTTATTAAATGTAACAAACAGTAAGGGGGGGGGGGGATAGTACGCACCCCTGTCTTACACCTGATCTAACTTCGAAGTGGTCTGTGTAGCCTGCTGCTGTGTACAAGAAAATGTGGTATCAAGAAAATGATCACCGAGCATCGGGTAATAAAGCCATGTTTCTACATTTCAGAAACGTTAGACGCTTTTATTGATTTCCTGAACAACCACAAGGCAATCAGTAAAAATAATATTTGATGATCTATCTTCCAGCTCTTCTTTAATCTCTGATCATGTGTGTTTAGCCGCTTTTAGTAGATGAAAAGTAACTTCACTTTATCGTGTCCGCTCTATATAGTGAGTCTCATATTTAGGTCCTCCTTTTAATTCATTATTCTCCTCACATTTCTTCACCAAGTGATGATAGAATCTCTATTCCACGAACAGAACAAAAAATCAATTCCCGAATGTTTTGAATCAATGTACTCGTTGCTCTACGTTTGCTCATTCCAATTAAGCAGTTATTGTTGCTATTTTAATTATAATTTTATTTTGCTCTGTCAATTGGGGATAAAACGGTAGAAATTATAATAAGATGCTTTATTTTTCAAGCATAATTTTTTGTTCATAGTTGGTTTAAAAAAAAAAACAACAACGTGGTAATTTTCATAAATGATTTAAAAAAAACAAACTAGAAATTAATAAACATATTAAAAAAAAACGTACAATTTTTATACGAGGTTTAAAAGTAAAATTTAATTTTGTAAGATGGAACACACTCTCTCTTACAATCCGGAGCGATGTTTCTAAGATTTACCTGTAGGTCTTTGCCCAATCATTATTTTGATCATTTAACATTATTTCCATGACTTGAAACATTCACTCTATCATTTGGTTTACACTTGTAGCATGTTTTACAATTATAAACAAATTTATACAAACATTGGAACTTGATGCCATTATGTAATTCACAAATTATACACCAGATAATTTTGTTCAATACAAGATAAAAATTTAGGAGTTAACGAGTTAAAAAGTAGACATTTTCATAAGATTGTTAAAAACGTAAAATTTGTATTCAACAAAACGTCACGCCAAGTGGCGTATAGGGAATATGGTATTAATGACCATAATTTTTACAGACCTTCAGCACATGTTTTTTAGGGTAGTATGGTCAGTATTATACTCGTGCCGCTCTACTTCCCCATAAAAAATTCCGGTACCCATTTAAGGCTGGGTGAACCCGGAAGCCGTCGACTGGGATCAAACCCGACCTCTTGTCCTTTGTAGCTCAGTTCAGTAACCACTGAGGTATCGCGACTCCCAAAATATGTATAAGATTATTCAACAAATATTCTCCTGTTGTATGTAAATAACAAAACCAATATAACAGTGAGATATGAACAGGAACCATAGCTTGCAATTCATTCCATACATTTCGCTATTTACTCCGCCATCATTTTTTTCATGGCCTTAGAAAATGTAATATTTATTAATTTTTAAATATATTCCTCCATGGCTAGGGCAATAAGGTAAAAATAATAATAATAATAATAATAATAATACAACAATAACAATTAGTTAATAATTGCAATATAATGATTAACTAACATTTCTACTGAAAGTAAAATTATCACTAGTTAAAATGATTGCTGTATGGTTTATGTATATCACATATATTATGCTACTGTTATATCGGCTCATACACAAATTGGTTTATAATTGGTGTTTGACATTTAGTCTTCTCTACGTCAACCTGCAGCTAGACATAAAAAGTGTTTTTAGTGTAGTAGCTGTTGTAGACATTTATGTAATATGAATATTTCAGTTTCAGGCAACAATCTATGTAATCACTGTTCACGGCTGTAGGGTTGCGCGAAGGCTATGTTAAAACTAAAGGTTGGACATTATCATCATCGAGTGCCTACACCGCATTGAAGTTTAGCTACTATGTAGCGTTATTCTGCTCTGTCTCTTGCATTAACGGTGCAGATTTTCATAGGCTGACTAGTCCATTTTTTTATGTTACTCGTCCATGTTAATCTTAGCCTGCCTCTGCCTCTTCTACCTTGTATTTTCCTTTCCAAAATTACTTATTAATAGACTGCTGACACAGCAATTAAAATGCCCAAAAAATCACATTCGTCTTGTTTGAATTATTTTTTAGTAATGTCTATGTTTCTGCACCATACATAAATGTTGAGAAGATATAACATTTTACTATTCTTCATCATCATCAAGTACCATGCCTGCTGGCGTAGGTGATCATGTCTCTCCACAACGTTCGGTCTTGGCAGTAATTTTTATCATTTCTCTTGTTGACCATCTCCCAAGCCATTCTCTTAAACTGTCTGGTATTTTTTTCTCTTTGCTTCTCTCAATCTCTTCGTCCTTCAATTTCCCCAGTTGTCACAATAAATTCCAGCTGTTCTCTTCTCATTAATGGCCAAAAAATGATGATTATTTCTTTCTAATTTGGGAAATTAGCTCTCTTTTTGCTTTGGCCTATTTAAGATCGTTTTCATTACTCTTCATAGATGTCCATGGTATTCTCAACCAACATTCTTCTGTAAAACCACAATTCTACTGCCTCCAGTGATTTTCTTGTCTGTTGTCCCATTGTCCATGATTCACATCCACATGTTAAGACTGGCTCTACATAACAATTAAGAACTCTATTTTCTTGTTTCCATTGTCAAAAATGGATTGCACGGTATCTTCCTCATTTTTTGGAAAGCTGCTTTTGCTTGAGCTATACTGCATCTCACCTCTTTTGTACATCTTCCGTCTGAGGTTAACAAAGTTCCCAAATATTTAAATGAATTTACCTGTTTTAATATTGTTCCACTTGTCTTTATTTTGCACTGAGGTGATGTCTTTTTCTTTGTTGTTACCATTACTTCTGTCTTTTTGCTATTAAGGCTTAGTCCTTTATTTTTGGTTTCCTTCACTATATTGTTTAACATTTCTTGTTTCAAATTCATTTTCACTCTTAGCGATTAAGACTGTATCATCTGCATACCTTAGATTATTTATATTATGACCTCCGATTGTTATTTCAGGCATGCCCCTTATGGATCTTAAAATAATCTCACTATCTATCCATCTATTTACCTTTCGAATCGCAGCTGACCCATAATGCATAGACCCAGATACTCGTTACCTTATATACATTTTTATTCCAGCAGTTTTCAATCCTTGTAAAGATCTTTTATCAAATCTCGCCATTTGTCTCTGTTCTGTGCAAAGCAACTCAATCTCATTGAGGGAGCCGATTCCTGCTGCTCCTGCCTGTCTGATCAATGTTCTTCTTAGTGTCTCTCTGGGTCGGCCTCTTTTCCTCTTACCTTTTGTTTCTCACATGAGGTCTTGCTTTGTTATTTGGTTATTATCTCTCCTCATCACATGTCCAACATATAACCATCGTCTTTTCTTGATCACTGAAGATATTAGTGGCTGATTGACGATTTCTCTAATTTCCTCGTTTGTTTTTAAATTTGTTCCTCGCTATACCAAGTATTTTCCTTAGGCATTTATTTTCAAATCCATTCAACTTTGTTTCTGTGTCTCTTGTTGTTTTCCAGTTCTCGCAATCATATGTAAGGGTTGATAGTAACTTTGATTTGAATAGTTTAAGTTTTGTGTTTGTGCTGATGAGTTTTGATTTCCACAACTTTTCAAGGCTTCTGAAAGACATTGCTGCTTTAGCTATTCTGATTCTAATTTCTTTACTTGTATCCCCTTCGATCAATGTGATTTCCAAGATAGATAAAGTGATTGATCTCTTCCATTGGTTTGTTTAATCTCACTATACATATTAAGTAAATCTAGTGACAACACACAACCTATCACCCTTTTCTATTTGTTAAAACATTTCCACTTGATTTTTGCTATTCTTAAGTTGGACGTAAGTTAACAAAAAAAAAAAAAAAAAATTCATAACGAGATTTGCATGAAGTTTCAAAATAACCAAAAAAAAAACTCTTTAGTACATAAATGTTATATTCACAACTAAGTGTATATATAGATAATGGCATGGGTGTAATACCGACCACATTATCCCAAAAATCATGTTTCGAGGGTCTGTAATTGATGGTCACTAACACCATATTCCCTATACGCCACTTGGCGTGACGGGTCACTAACACCATATTCCCTATACGCCACTTGGCGTGACGGGGGTACTTTACTTTTTACTTACTTTATTTACGGCTGGGTGAACCCGGAAGCCGTCGGTTGGGATCGAACCTTACCTCTTGTAGTCCAGTTCACTAACCAGTGAGCTATCGCGGCTGCCTGTCACGGCATGGTAAAGTGAACACAAGAATCGTTACGATGCACAGTGTACAGAAGATTGTGGAAGGACATGATCGCTTACGCCAACCGGTTTGGCACATGATAATGATGACCACTACCAACAACAACTCAACGTAATACAGAAAAACTCAATGTACAGTCAAAAATAACGTAAAATTCTGCCAACAACAACTCACAGTAATGCTAACACCCCACACAGTACTGCTAAAAAGAACTAACGTATTGCCTACAACAACTCACCGTACTGCAAACAAGTCACCGCACTTCCTACAGGAAGTACCAACACCGTACTACCAACAATAACTTAAAGTACAGCCAACAACAACTTTCCGTATTGCCAACTTCAACTCAATTTACTGCCAACTTACAGCACTGCAAACAACTCACCGTGCTGAAAAGAACAATTCAACGTACTGCCAACAACAACTCAACTTACTGTCAACAACAACACAACGTACTGCCAACAATAACACAACTTACTGCCAACAACATGTCGACGTACAGCCAACGATAATATGATTAGCAACCTTTCGCGAAACCGATTAAGAAGCGATGAAATGGACAACAACAATTCCAACCTTGATCATCATCTTTCTGTTGGTTTACTGCTCCGTCCGAGACACGCTGCTTGTCTTTCTCGTCAGAATACGGTGGGTTAACGACACTTGATTTAGTGGTAGTTGTTGGTTTAGCTATGCAACCCTCTTCATATTTTTCTGGACATTCTTCTTTGTTATTGGTCGCGTCGAAACCTGTGAAAGTTGAACATTTGAACAACAATTGAGTCGTTTAGCAGACGGAAGTTGAAAATATGGAGAATAATTATGAGGATTAATGCCACTATGTTGGGAGAAGGGATCCCTTAATCTCTGTAATAATAATCTAATTCTTTTAAATGAAGTAAAATGTTCTTTTATGATGGGAAAGACATGGAATGATCTTAAAAGAATAACAAGAAACAGAACGACTTGGAGAGTATTTGTTGAAGACCTATCCTCCACAGTGACCAAGGCGTTCAAATGGTTAGAGTCACAAGACTACACCCACGCATGTATACTGAGTGATTCGATGAGCATGGTAAAAAAAGTGGAGGCGGGCTCTGTACGCATGCAATGGGTAGAGTCGTTGCAGAAATCCAAAATACGTAAAGTCACGTTTGTCTATGTCCCTGGACATGCGGGAGTACGGGGAAATGAAAGAGCAGACAGGTTGGCTTGCTGCGCTGTCCTTGAGGACGGGCAACCAATGGATCGGGCGGACATCATCAATGCCCTCCGAGATGTGGGAAGAGCACATGACTTCGACAAACACAGATCCACGTCACTTCTTCGGATGAAAGAGATGGGAGTTAAGATGGGCACAGCCAGAAATGAGAAACTTAGTGGGCGTGTAGTACACTTATTAACCAACATAGAACTGGAGCCGTCAGTCGCTGGACACTGAGGGAATTGCTGAGGAGGGTATCTGAGCACCTATGGACATGTTCGGAGTGCAATGATGATGACCCGCAAATGACTCAATAACTCCTCCACAGGGAGCTGAAAGGTAAAAGAAGAAGAAAAGATTCTTTTCGCCCGTCAAGGTGTTAGTGTCCACATTTTTCAAAGACCAACAGCACATTTTATGGATGCTGTCTATCATTCTTGTTTTTGAAACACACCTGAATTCTGCAGAACTCCATTTGATCCACTCTCATAGCTACCTAAATTTACAAAGTGACTACCGGGATCCCCAAGGTAAAGGGAGAGAAGAACAGAGCCACTGTTACCTGCCAGGCATGTCATAAGAGACGACTAAGAAGATTTGGAATCGTCTCCTGTGCAGTCGGCTAGGACTTACACGGAGCGACCTTGTCAACAGAATTGACCTATGCATTTTGGGAAATACTGTCACTAGTGGTGGAGCGATTAAGGGGAATTCACGACTGCAATGAAACTGGTCCCATGGATGAATAGAATAGGATCTCCTTAACAACAGCCATCATAGTTTCTTACTTAGACCCATGTTCTCTAGACTTATTTAGATCCATGTTCTCTAGACTTATTTAGGTCCATGTTCTCTAGATTTACTTAGGTATATGCTCTCTAGAATTACTTAGATCTATGTTCTCTAGACATACCTAGACCCATGTTTTCTAGACTTGCTTCGACCCATGTTTTATAGACTTGCTTCAACTCATGTTCTCTAGACTTACTTAAGTATATGCTCTCTAGAATTACTTAGATCTATGTTCTCTAGACATACCTAGGCCCATGTTTTATAGACTTGCTTCGACCCATGTTCTCTAGACTTACTTAGGTATATGCTCTCTAGAATTACTTAGATCTATGTTCTCTAGACATACCTAGGCCCATGTTTTATAGACTTGCTTCGACCCATGTTCTCTAGACCTACTTAGGTATATGCTCTCTAGAATTACTTAGATCTATGTTCTCTAGACATACCTAGACCCATGTTTTCTAGACTTGCTTCGACCCATGTTTTATAGACTTGCTTCAACTCATGTTCTCTAGACTTACTTAAGTATATGCTCTCTAGAATTACTTAGATCTATGTTCTCTAGACATACCTAGGCCCATGTTTTATAGACTTGCTTCGACCCATGTTCTCTAGACTTACTTAGGTATATGCTCTCTAGAATTACTTAGATCTATGTTCTCTAGACATACCTAGACCCATGTTTTATAGATTTGCTTCGACCCATGTTCTCTAGACTTACTTAGATCCATTTAGGTTAGACTAGACTTACTTAGATCCATGTAGGTTAGACTTAATAAAAATCCATGTTCACAAGACTTACTTAGACCCATATAGGTTAGACTTACTTAGATCCATGTTCTCTAGACTTACTTAGACCCATGTAGTTTAGACTTACTTAGATCCATGTTCTCAAGACTTACTTAGATCCATGTTCTCTAGACTTACTTAGACCCATGTAGTTTAGACTTACTTAGATCCATGTTCTCTAGACTTACTTAGATCCATGTTCTCTAGACTTACTTAGACCCATGTAGTTTAGACTTACTTAGACCCATGTAGTTTAGACTTACTTAGATCCATGTTCTCTAGACTTACTTAGATCCATGTTCTCTAGACTTACTTAGACCCATGTAGTTTAGACTTACTTAGACCCATGTAGTTTAGACTTACTTAGATCCATGTTCTCTAGACTTACTTAGACCCATGTAGTTTAGACTTACTTAGATCCATGTTCTCTAGACTTACTTAGATCCATGTTCTCTAGACTTACTTAGATCCATGTTCTCTAGACTTACTTAGATCCATGTTCTCTAGACTTACTTAGATCCATGTTCTCTAGACTTACTTAGATCCATGTTCTCTAGACTTACTTAGATCCATGTTCTCTAGACTTACTTAGATCCATGTTCTCTAGACTTACTTAGATCCATGTTCTCTAGACTTACTTAAACCCATGTAGTTTAGACTTACTTAGATCCATGTTCTCTAGACTTACTTAGATCCATGTTCTCTAGACTTACTTAGACCCATGTAGTTTAGACTTACTTAGATCCATGTTCTCTAGACTTACTTAGATCCATGTTCTCTAGACTTACTTAGATCCATGTTCTCTAGACTTACTTAGACCCATGTAGTTTAGACTTACTTAGATCCATGTTCTCTAGACTTACTTAGATCCATGTTCTCTAGGCTTACTTAGACCCATGTAGTTTAGACTTACTTAGATCCATGTTCTCTAGACTTACTTAGATCCATGTTCTCTAGACTTACTTAGACCCATGTAGTTTATACTTACTTGGATCCATGTTCTCTAGACTTACTTAGACCCATGTAGTTTAGACTTACTTAGACCCATGTAGTTTAGACTTACTTAGATCCATGTTCTCAAGACTTACTTAGACCCATGTAGTTTAGACTTACTTAGATCCATGTTCTCTAGGCTTACTTAGATCCATGTTCTCTAGACTTACTTAGACCCATGTAGTTTAGACTTACTTGGATCCATGTTCTCTAGGTGGCATGTAAACGAAACCATATGTGGATTTGTATATATAATTGTGATTTCTTGACAGACGTAACGTACACTTCTAAAAGGTATGGTGACAGCATCATAAAAAAGGAACAGCAAAATAATGACTTATCGGTTGCTGCGGTAAAGCAGACAGCAAGAAGCAAGTGGTGGGGTGCTGCATTAAACTTGTATCTACTCTGTAAGGGCTCTTAGATCGTGTCTCATGTAAATCTTGTATTAATTTAACAATATTTTTAGTCTACTAATTTTGATGCTCTAAATTTTCTATATTTTCAATTTTTATTGCTCTTAATATGTTGTACATCTCCCTTTTGTTTTATAATCTCATTTCTTATCCCTATTTTTATTTCTCTTTGATTTTCTTGTCCCGCTCACTCTAGATGTAGTACAATTTATCTTTATTCTGTTGCTGTTGTCGGTTTATGTTGTTCTTGTTCTCTGAAGAATGCCGCATGTAGGCCGAAACGTCAGTATTTTGTTGTGTGCCTGTTTTGTAAAGCTGTCATCATAACTTGTTGAAGCGAACGTTACACCCCATCACCTGCTCCTATGTTAATATTGTCACATCCGTACACACGAGGCAGGTATACCCAAGTTAGCAGTCGAAATGTGCATTTGCAAACATTTAAAGCTTCAACGATTCCAAAATACATATTTTTATAAGTAATTGAAAACTATAATTATAGACAGTTTACATTCTTCTGTTTTTGTTGCGGATAACAATAATACATAAAGTTTATTAACCTATAACGTTTATTAACCTGATAAAAACAATGTATGAAGGAACAAAATGTAGCGTGGTGCATGAAGGACAGCTTACAGAAGCATTTGAAATAAGAACAGGAGTAAGGCAAGGATGCCTTCTGTCTCCATTTTTCTTTCTACTGGCCATAGATTGGATTATAAAAATAAATCAAAACAACAGAAATGGGATCCAGTGGTCACTGACCAAACAACTTGATGATTTAGACTTTGCTGATGACATAGCTCTCCTATCACACAGCCATCAACAGATGCAGGATAAAATGAGTATATTAGATGAGAGATCACAACAGCTAGGACTAAAGATTAATAGAGATAAGACCAACATTATGAGAATTAATGCAGTTGGCAATAACCAAATAAAACTAGGAGAAATACCTCTACTAGACGTACAATCTTACATATATCTGGGCACTAATATAGATAAAGAGGGAGGAACAGAAAATGATACCAAAATAAGGATATCAAAAGCAAGAGGAGCTTTCATTGCACTGGGAAACATATGGAAATCCAAAGAAATTAGACTAAATACAAAAATAAAAATTTTCAACTCAAATGTTAAGTTAGTCCTATTATATGGCTGCGAAACATGGAGAATAACAAAAGTTACAATCACGAAGGTACAGACTTTCATTAATGGATGCTTGCGCAGAATAAAGGGATAGAAATGGCAGGACAAAGTCACTAACGTGGAATTATGGAAATGTACCGGTCAAATACCAGTGGATAAAGAGATACAGCGAAGACGATGGCGATGGATAGGACACACACTACGGAAGCCAACTGAGAGTATTACACAACAGACCCTTTTTTGGAATCCCCAGGGGAAAAGACAAAGAGGAAGACCAAGGAATTCTTGGAGAAGACAGATCGAAGCAGAGATGAAGATGATAGGGAAGACATGGAATGATCTTAAAAGAATGGCAAAAAACAGAACGACTTGGAAAGTGTTTGTTGAAGACCTATGTTCCACTGGGAGCTAAAAGGTAGAAGAAGAACAATAATACAAATGTACGTACGCCAGAGTGTCAGAGACTTGATACATTGCTATTTGATGGGATGAGAATGTTCCCATTAACCTTTCTTTTTTTTTTTTTTTTTTTTTGGGGGGGGGGGGGGAGCACGTAAACAAAATTAAAGCTACTGTCACAATTGCTTGCAATGGACGGCTTAAAAAAAAATTGTAACTGCTTTGTTGTTTGAAATCACAACATCTCTTGTTAATGATCTTCAAATTCGAAATCATTTATCATCATCATCAAGTACCGGGCCTACTGGCGTAGGTGATCATGTCTCTCCACAACTTTGGATCTCGGCAGCTATTTATCATTTCTGTTGTTGACCTTCTGCCAAGCCATTCTCTTAATCTGTCTGTTATTTTTTCTCTTTGCTTCCCTATATCTCTTCGTCCCTCTATTTTTCCAGTTGTTACAATATATTTCAGTTGTTCTCTTCTCATGGCATGGCCAAAAATTATGATTGTTTTTTCCTAATATTGGAAATTAGCTCTCTTTTTGCTTTGGCCTCTTTCAGAACATTTTCATTACTCTTTTTAGCTGTCCATGGTATTCTCAATATTCTTCTGTAAAACCACATTTCTACAGACTCCAGTGATTTTCTTATCCGTTGTCCTATTGCCCATGATTCACATCCATATGTTAAGACTGGCTCTACATAACATTTAAGAACTCTTTTTCTTGTTTCTATTGTCAAAAATGGATTGCATAGTATCTTCCTCATTTTTTGGAAAGCTGCTTTTGCCTGAGCCATTCTGCTTCTCACCACTTTTGTACATCTTCCGTCTGAGGTTAACAAAGTTCCCAAATATTTAAATTCATTTATCTGTTTTAATACTGTCTCACTTGTCTTTATTTTGCACTGAGGTGATGTCTTTTTCTTTGTTGTTACCATTACTTCTGTCTTTTTACTATTAAGGCTGAGTCCTTTATTTTTGCTTTCTTTCACTATAATGTTCAACATTTCTTGTAACTCATTTTCACTCTTAGCGATTAAGACTGTATCATCTGCATACCTTAGATTATTTACATTATGACCTCCAATTGTTGTTCCAGGCATGCCCCTTATGGATCTTAAAATAATCTCACTATAAATATTAAACAAATCTGGTGACAGCATACAACCTTGTCTAACACCCTGTTTTATTTGTTGAAACATTCCCAATTGGTTTCCAGTTCTTATGGCCGCTGTTTGTTGCCAGTACATGTTCTTTATTATTCTTAGATCTTTGCTGTCTACGTTTATGCATTCTACAATTTTAGTTATTTCTTGGTGCTTTACTTTATCAAATGCTTTGGTATAATCTATTAAACATAGGTATAGATCTGTTTTCACCTCTATGAAATCACAATACCTCATGTTAATGATCTTCGAAGTTGCAACTATTATTATCATCGTGCCCTCTCTCTCTATTTCCTTCTATACCCATTCAGTTGTCGAGGGAGACATAACGTTCTAGTTCTTGCGCTTCTGGCAGCCTCACTTGATGTTGCTGTAGCGATTCTTGGATCTTGGATCTCAGGAGGGATTTATCATTTCACAAATTCATACTGCAGGGAGATCTGTTACAGTCTGTTGTTTGATGTGCGACGGGGATAATTCGATGACTGTGTTTCTCATATGTTCGGATTTGGAGTCAGGGTGATGTCATAGCATCATCAAGCGCTATACTTTTTTTTTAATGACGATCATCATCTTCAGGAGGACGTGAATTTCCGGTCAATATGGTGTATAGGCGGAAGGAACCACTAAAGGCTATGTCTGAACAGTATTCCTTGTTGCAGTTTCCTCATATTCCAAGTCCGGCTTGTTGCAGGAGCTACCGAGTTAAGTGCTCTGTGAGCTGTGCGTTTCATCTGTTTTGATAGTGTTTCGATATTCCGATTGTTTACGATGAATGATGATATCGTATGATGGAAAACGGATGGCTGTGTTCACTTTCTGTACGGTTTCGCCTTATGTCTTTTGGCGTGTGCTAAGACTGCTATGATGGGGACTACAGCTACCTTTCTTTGTTTGGGAGATGAAAATAGTAATTCGGATGATTCCACTGGCACGGGCGGTTGAGCAGTTATGGATTTTAATTCGTTTGCTGTGATACCGGGGCCTTCCATGACCATAACAATAACCATTCTTGGATCTTGTCAGTCCTTCTTACTCTAGTTCTACAACGGGCTTTTCTCTCCTCTTTTAATATATGTTTTGTATGGTATAGAATTTTATGGTATTCTTTCCAGATGATCAAGCAATTTCATTTGTTGTTTCTGTATGTAGTTAAGAATGTATTCAATGCCTAATCTCTCACTTATGAGATCATTTCTGATTATATTTCTTCTGATCATTCCAAGTGTCCTCCTCAAACACAACATTCATTAGTGACCATGTTTGGTATTAATAGTACAATGTGGGAATGAATATATTATGCGTAAGATATTATTTGCATTGTACTATCTTGTGCTGAAGTATGGGGGACCTGCTGTCCATAAACATTTGATTTTCCTTGTTACATTGAATGCCTATTTCTTTATCCATTTTGCCATCTTCGGAGAATGTTGTTCCTAGATAGATGAGGTCTGACCACATACTTTATAATGTGGTGTTTTATCATCATCATCAAGTGACATGCCTGCTGACGTAGGTGATCATGTCTCTCCATAATTCTCGATCTCGACAGTTATTTATCATATCTGTTGTTGGCCTTCTGCTAAACCATTCTCTTAAGCTGCCTGGTATCTTTTCTCTTTGCTTCCCTCTATCTCTTCGTCCTTCAATTTTTCCATTTGTCACAATATATTCCAGTTGTTCCCTTCTCTTTTCATGGCCAAAAAATTAAGATTGTTTCTTCCTAATATTGGAAATTAGCACCATTTTTTCTTTCACCTCTTTCAAAACGTTTTCATTACTCTTCTTAGCTGTTCATAGTTTTCGCAATATTCTTCTGTAAAACCACATTTCTACTGCCTCCAGTGATTTTCTTGTCTGGTGTCCTATTGTCCTTGATTAACATCCATATGTTAAGACTGGCTCTACGTAACATTTAAGAACTCTTTTCTTGTTTCTATTATCAAAAATAGATTGCACAGTATCTTCTTGATTTTTAACCATTCTCATAACCATTTTCGTAACCGTTTTCATAACCATTTTCATTACCATTTTCATAACCATTTCATTCTTATCTTCCGGCTACCCCTAATTTTTCCTATTTACAGCACAAGACATGAACGTGTCAAAATCAAAACTGGAAACATGAAGAAACAAATACCGATGGGGTAAACGATCGTCACTTCACATATGACGCCAATCTCCTCCAGCTGCTGGTGATCCACTATAAATTCCGGTAGGAATTCCTGGTAGAATTCTCCTTTGTTTGTTTTCTTCAGGAAGACCATATATTTGTCGCCCTCAGTCAGGTTGGTTGTGAGGCAGTTGATGGGATTGTAACCTGCGTGTGATAAAGGTAACAATACTTAAATGATAAAAAGAAAGAAATCATTATTTAAAATATAAATAGATAAAGAGCATTAGCTAAATGATAAAGAGAAAGAAAATAGTTAAATGACAGAGGTATAAAACAGTTAAACGAGAGAGAAAGAAAACAGTTAAATGAGAGAGAGAAAGAAAACAGTTAAATGTGTGTGTGAGAGAGAGAGAGAGAGAGAGAGAGAGAGAGAGAGAGAAAGAAAACAGTTAAATGTGTGTGTGTGTGTGAGAGAGAGAGAGAGAGAGAGAGAGAGAGAGAGAGAGAGAGAAAGAAAACATTAGTTAACTAAGAGAGGATTATAAACGTCAACACAAAGTAATACATATTACCACCAAGAAACATCTTATACAGAGAATATTCATTCCAACATTGTGCTACCGATGCCAGACGTGGTCAATTACGTCTAAACATAAAGGAAAGCTTGGCTCCACAGAGATGCGATGTCTGAGGAAAGCACTTTGAGAAATCAGAAGACAGAATCAGAAATGATATTATAAGAGAAAGAGCATGATATTATAAGAGAAAGAGCATGATATTATAAGAGAAAGAGCATGATATTATAAGAGAAAGAGCATGATATTATAAGAGAAAGAGCATGATATTATAAGAGAAAGAGCATGATATTATGAGAGAAAGAGCATAATATTATAAGAGAAAGAGCATGATATTATAAGAGAAAGAGCATGATATTACAAGAGAAAGAGCATGATATTATAAGAGAAAGAGCATGCATTCAACCAATCGTAGGCTATCAAGCAACAAATAAACTGGTTGACCCATCTATAGCTCGTTTCAAAACATATGCCCAACTTCAAAACGCTATTACTCTCTAACCGTTTGTTAAATACTTTTGAAATTTTCCAAATGTTATTAGAATGCAAAAGACCCTTTAAATGTATATTTAACAAATATCTTGCAGCTGCAGTTTTCTTAAAGCGGCGATATTTCTTTGATGTTTGTCAAAATTGTAAATTGTGAAGCCCTAAAGAATAGAAATTACCGTAGTTGCTGGTCTACGATTAATTTTCACTAGGTAAAGGCGTGGCCGTAATGGGGAAATAACTGGATAAAACAAAACACCAGGATAATTATTGTCTGCTCAGTTCGAGGACGGACGATAATATCAAGGTATACCTGTATGTCCAATTTTCATAGTTGTGTGGTCCTGAAAAGGACCGTTTGTTGAAATAATTTAAGGTAATATAGGGGCCAACATTGTGGGGGCTATATACTTTCATTCTGAATCAGACGAGTCTAAAAGATTAATAACTGTTTGGGGTTGAACATTCCACAAACCATCATTTTTCCAATATTCCTCTTCCTGTTTTAAGACGTGGTCTTCACATTTAGCCCAATAATCTTTGTCTATATTTAATAAAGCGAGATTAGCAAGAGTCTTTACATCGCATATTTTGAATGTTGTATTTTCATCTGCCACTTGTCCTTTTAATTTTGCCCAGATTAGTTCTATTGGATTTAAATGAGCATGGTAAGGTGGCAGCCTCAAACTTATATGACCGTGCTCTTGGATAATCTTATCTATTTGAAAAATCTTTGTCCTCTGTTTTTGCTTTACTAGAGATAGTAATTCAGGTTTTAAGTACATGTTATTAAATTGTATGTGCTCCTTTGTGAGCCATATCTTAATAGCATCTTTTGTACTGGATGACGTCGGGACTTTATCTTCAAGTGCAACAATGTTGTGGTACGCTGCATTGTCCATTATTAGGCAAGATGGTCGATCTAGTGATGGGAGAACAGAATTTTCAATCCAATGTCTAAATATGTGACCATTCATCTCAGAGTGATAATCCCGATTGTCTATGGATTTTGAAAGAAAAATGAGCTCTGCATTCTGTATTAGTCCATGTTGTCGACTATCTGCATGAGCAATTATCAAGCGCTGTCCTTTGCTGCTAGATATTAATCTCTTAATCTTTCCATCTGATGACTGCCATTCCCTTTGGTTAGTGTGGTGAACATTGATCCATGTTTCATCCAAGTACACAATATCATAACCTTGCTTGCGCACCTCTTTTACTTCACGTAAGTACTTGCTTCTCATGACTACTATATGTGGCTTCTCACAGATGATGTTTCGTCCATTGGAATACTTTCTGAATGTAAAGCCTGCAGCTCTCACATTCCTCCATAATGTAGACTTTGATATTTCAATACTGTTGTTCTTTTTCAGCGATACTTTTAATTTTCTTATTGTAACAGTTTCATTCATACCCAACATTTTGCGAATTTCACTTCTAATAAGTTCACTGTCGAAATTATCCAACATTTTTGCTCTTCCTTGTGATTTTGTATATTTGGAACATTGACGGTCACGTGCTTGAATCCAGCGATTAAATGACCGTTTAGATAAATCCAAAATGTGTCTTGTCCTATTCTCAGGGTTTTCTAAAGAATGAAATAATCTTCCTCGTTTAGCCTCTTTGCAAAAATAGTCATACATCTTTATTGCGATGTTTTGTAAACTGCAGAATTTCATTTTAAGACTCATGATAAATGTTAGCGTTCTACGTCTACACCTATGAAAGAACGGAAATGGAACACACAATGCCTTGTGTTTTCTAAAAGTGTCTAATTGTGTCAGACAGCTCACGTTTAAAGCGTGCAAAATCGTAAATTTGACCGTGTATAGATTTGTAATCGCTATTTTTAACTTAAATACTGTAAACACTAAGTTTTGACTACATCAATGGGTCGTTATAAATTTATATAAATCAAATAAGCAATAATAATAACCAAATGTTTGTTTTTAATGAAATTAATTCCCTGTTGGGTTCTAATCATTATAACTTTACATGCAAATTTTGAAAAAAATACAAAAAGCGGTTTAAAAGATATTGATTTTAAAAGTTGGGCACGACTTATGAAACAAGCTATAGAAAGAATGCCGCGCGATTCCTTACCATACAAAACATATATTAAAAGAGGAGAAAGGAAAAGAGCGTAAAGTAAACCTAGAGTAAGATGGGCAGACAACATAAAAAAAACGCTACAACATCAATTGATGAGTGAAGTCGCTAAAAGAGCGTAAAGCAAACCTAGAGTAAGATGGGCAGACACCATAAAAAAAAACGCTACATCATCAATTGACGATGAGTGAAGTCGCTAAAAGAGCGTAAAGCAAACCTAGAGTAAGATGGGCAGACAACATAAAAAAACAACGCTACAACATCAATTGACGATGAGTGAAGTCGCTAAAAGAGCGTAAAGTAAACCTAGAGTAAGATGGGCAGACAACATAAAAAAAACGCTACAACATCAATTGATGAGTGAAGTCGCTAAAAGAGCGTAAAGCAAACCTAGAGTAAGATGGGCAGACACCATAAAAAAAAACGCTACATCATCAATTGACGATGAGTGAAGTCGCTAAAAGAGCGTAAAGCAAACCTAGAGTAAGATGGGCAGACAACATAAAAAAAACGCTACAACATCAATTGATGAGTGAAGTCGCTAAAAGAGCGTAAAGCAAACCTAGAGTAAGATGGGCAGACACCATAAAAAAAACGCTACATCATCAATTGACGATGAGTGAAGTCGCTAAAAGAGCGTAAAGCAAACCTAGAGTAAGATGGGCAGACAACATAAAAAAACAACGCTACAACATCAATTGACGATGAGTGAAGTCGCTAAAAGAGCGTAAAGCAAACCTAGAGTAAGATGGGCAGACACCATAAAAAAACGCTACAACATCAATTGACGATGAGTGAAGTCGCTAAAAGAGCGTAAAGCAAACCTAGAGTAAGATGGGCAGACAACATAAAAAAAAAACGCTACAACATCAATTGACGATGAGTGAAGTCGCTAAAAGAGCGTAAAGTAAACCTAGAGTAAGATGGGCAGACAACATAAAAAAAACGCTACAACATCAATTGATGAGTGAAGTCGCTAAAAGAGCGTAAAGCAAACCTAGAGTAAGATGGGCAGACACCATAAAAAAAAACGCTACATCATCAATTGACGATGAGTGAAGTCGCTAAAAGAGCGTAAAGCAAACCTAGAGTAAGATGGGCAGACAACATAAAAAAACAACGCTACAACATCAATTGACGATGAGTGAAGTCGCTAAAAGAGCGTAAAGCAAACCTAGAGTAAGATGGGCAGACACCATAAAAAAACGCTACAACATCAATTGACGATGAGTGAAGTCGCTAAAAGAGCGTAAAGCAAACCTAGAGTAAGATGGGCAGACAACATAAAAAAAAAACGCTACAACATCAATTGACGATGAGTGAAGTCGCTAAAAGAGCGTAAAGCAAACCTAGAGTAAGATGGGCAGACAACATAAAAAAAACGCTACAACATCAATTGGCGATGAGTGAAGTCGCTAAAAGAGCGTAAAGTAAACCTAGAGTAAGATGGGCAGACAACATAAAAAAACGCTACAACATCAATTGACGATGAGTGAAGTCGCTAAAAGAGCGTAAAGTAAACCTAGAGTAAGATGGGCAGACAACATAAAAAAAACGCTACAACATCAATTGGCGATGAGTGAAGTCGCTAAAAGAGCGTAAAGTAAACCTAGAGTAAGATGGGCAGACAACATAAAAAAAACGCTACAACATCAATTGGCGATGAGTGAAGTCGCTAAAAGAGCGTAAAGTAAACCTAGAGTAAGATGGGCAGACAACATAAAAAAAACGCTACAACATCAATTGGCGATGAGTGAAGTCGCTAAAAGAGCGTAAAGTAAACCTAGAGTAAGATGGGCAGACAACATAAAAAAAACGCTACAACATCAATTGGCGATGAGTGAAGTCGCTAAAAGAGCGTAAAGTAAACCTAGAGTAAGATGGGCAGACAACATAAAAAAAACGCTACAACATCAATTGGCGATGAGTGAAGTCGCTAAAAGAGCGTAAAGTAAACCTAGAGTAAGATGGGCAGACAACATAAAAAAAACGCTACAACATCAATTGATGAGTGAAGTCGCTAAAAGAGCGTAAAGCAAACCTAGAGTAAGATGGGCAGACACCATAAAAAAAAACGCTACATCATCAATTGACGATGAGTGAAGTCGCTAAAAGAGCGTAAAGCAAACCTAGAGTAAGATGGGCAGACAACATAAAAAAACAACGCTACAACATCAATTGACGATGAGTGAAGTCGCTAAAAGAGCGTAAAGCAAACCTAGAGTAAGATGGGCAGACACCATAAAAAAACGCTACAACATCAATTGACGATGAGTGAAGTCGCTAAAAGAGCGTAAAGCAAACCTAGAGTAAGATGGGCAGACAACATAAAAAAAAAACGCTACAACATCAATTGACGATGAGTGAAGTCGCTAAAAGAGCGTAAAGCAAACCTAGAGTAAGATGGGCAGACAACATAAAAAAAAACGCTACAACATCAATTGACGATGAGTGAAGTCGCTAAAAGAGCGTAAAGCAAACCTAGAGTAAGATGGGCAGACACCATAAAAAAACGCTACAACATCAATTGACGATGAGTGAAGTCGCTAAAAGAGCGTAAAGCAAACCTAGAGTAAGATGGGCAGACACCATAAAAAAAAACGCTACAACATCAATTGACGATGAGTGAAGTCGCTAAAAGAGCGTAAAGCAAACCTAGAGTAAGATGGGCAGACACCATAAAAAAAAACGCTACAACATTAATTGACGATGAGTGAAGTCGCTAAAAGAGCGTAAAGCAAACCTAGAGTAAGATGGGCAGACACCATTAAAAAAAACGCTACATCATCAATTGACGATGAGTGAAGTCGCTAAAAGAGCGAGAACAAGAACTTTGTAACTCCCCTGACATCTAAACGGGTACAAAATGAAGTGAAGAAGATTAACTGAGAGAGAGAGAGAGAGAGAGATTGTTAAATGATAGAGAGCAAGAAAACATAAATTAAATGACAGAGAGAAAGAAAGAAATAGTTAAATTATAGATAGACTGAAAACATCAGGTATATAATAGACAGAAAGAAATAATTAGTTAAATTATAGATAGACTGAAAACATTAGGTGTATGACAGACAGAAAGAAATAATTAGTTAAATTATAGATAGACTGAAAACATTAGGTGTATGATAGACAGAAAGAAATAATTAGTTAAATTATAGATAGACTGAAAACATTAGGTTTATGATAGACAGAAAGAAATAATTAGTTAAATTATAGATAGACTGAAAACATTAGGTGTATGATAGACAGAAAGAAATAATTAGTTAAATTATAGATAGACTGAAAACATTAGGTGTATGACAGACAGAAAGAAATAATTAGTTAAATTATAGATAGACTGAAAACATTAGGTGTATGATAGACAGAAAGAAATAATTAGTTAAATTATAGATAGACTGAAAACATTAGGTGTATGATAGACAGAAAGAAATAATTAGTTAAATTATAGATAGAATGAAAACATTAGGTTTATGATAGACAAAGAAATAATTAGTTAAATTATAGATAGACTGAAAACATTAGGTGTATGATAGACAGAAAGAAATAATTAGTTAAATTATAGATAGACTGAAAACATTAGGTGTATGATAGACAGAAAGAAATAATTAGTTAAATTATAGATATAATGAAAACATTAGGTGTATGATAGACACAGAGAACAATTAGTTCAATGATAGAATTATATTACTATATTTAAAGTTATAATATCAGATAAATTGTAGTGTTTCGGCTAACAAGGTCAGTACGGCAGCTCTTAGGTGCGACAATATACGTGATGAGTTAAGATCTTGGTCTTTCGAACTTGTATGCATCTTAGGACCTCATATTAAATGCTGGACAACTCCCAATACACAGTAGTTTGTCTCTGATACTTTAGTTCATTTGCTCATTTGTGTCTTTGCAGGGAGATAAGATACACAAGTTTCTTCTATTTTACATTAAAAGTAATAACTTTTTCTTAGAAGAAACTGAATCTTAAAATGCTAAAGACTTGTGTGGTTGAAAACTAAATATTGCACCGCCCGAAACTCTCAGATTTATTAATTTTTTAAAAAATAAGCATTATCTACTAAAAAGCAGTGGCAATGGTTAGTGAACTGGACTACAAAGGACAAGAGGTAGGGTTCGATCCCAACCGACGGCTTCCGGGTTCACCCAGCCTTAAATGGGTACCGGATTTTTTTTCTGGGCAAGTAAAGCAGCACGGGCGTAACACCGACCACATTACCCCAAAAATCATATGCTGAAGGTCTGTAAAAATATAGGGTCACTAACACCATATTTCCCTATACGCCACTTGGCGTGACTTTACTTTTTTTTTTATTATCTACTAAAATATCGTTCGTACATACATATTTACTTTACCTAAACATTTTCCTACACAAAACTTTATGACAGAATACACCATAAATAACTAATAAAATGTCTGAAAAATATAGATCTGTATAATGCTGACATAAGACTGCGGGAACTAACAGCTATGGTAAAATACAACAATGAGAATTCTGCACCTATTGAAATACAAAGAGAAGTAAGACAGGGCTGCATTCTAGCGGAAATTCTATTCAACTTATACACTGAGTAGATTCCTAAAAACATCTTGAGGATGCCAGGACCTCCATCAATGAATATATAATTAATAATGCCATATTAATGGCAAAAAATCCAGAAGATCTACAACAAATAGTGAACAAAATAAACAAGACAAGCAAAGAATATGGATTTGGACAACAGTATTGTAAATTATTAAATTCGAATTCTAAAACATTTTCCATTCATTCAATTTTTCGGTTACTTGTTACATTATGTTGAATTATGTGTACTAAAATTTTAACTTTTTAGTTACGTTACATTAGTTGTGCACTCTGCAGTGACATATCTCGAGGAGCCAATTGAACATGTCGCAACTGGTTCATTTGAACGGTTAAATGTCAGCTTTGATTGGTTGATAGCTCTTCAAAGGAAGCCAAGCAAGTTGGATAATTTGTTAAAATTATGTGACGCAGTAAGGCAATTCTGATAGTTAATCGAACATTTACTGCTTTCCACAACTTAACCAGAACCCCAAAGTCATGTAGGGAGAGTACTTAATCATGTAGGAAGAGTACTTAATCATGTAGGAAGAGTATTTAATCCTGTAGGAAGAGTACTTAATAATGTATAGTATTTAATAATGTAGGAAGAGTATTTAATCATGTAGGAAGAGTACTTAATCATGTATAGTATTAAATCATGTAGGAAGAGTACTTAATCATGTAGGAAGAGTACTTAATCATGTATAGTATTTAATCATGTAGGAAGAGTATTTAATCATGTAGGAAGAGTATTTAATCATGTAGGAAAGTACTTAATCATGTAGGAAGAGTATTTAATCATGTAGGAAGAGTACTTAATCATGTATAGTATTTAATCATGTAGGAAGAGTATTTAATCATGTAGGAAGAGTACTTAATCATGTAGGAAGAGTATTTAATTATGTAGGAAAAGTATTTAATCGTGTAGGAAGAGCATTTGATTATGAAGGCAGCGTACTTAATCGTGAAGGGAGCGTATTTAATCGTGTAGGGAGAGTAATTAATTGTGTAACGAGAGCACTTAATCGTGTAAGGAGAGCAATTAATTGTCTAGGGAGAACACTTAATCTTGTAGGGAGGGCAATTGATCGTGTAGGGAGAGCACTTAATCGTGTAGGGACAGTACTCAATCGTGTAGGGAGAGCATTTAATAGTGTAGGGAGCGTACTTAATCGTGCAGGGAGAGTACTTAAATGTCTAGATAGAGTACTTAATCGTGTAGGGAGAGTATTTAATCGTGCAGGGAGAGTATTTAATCCATTACTTAATCGTGTAGGGAGAGTAGTTAATCGTGTACTTTTTAATTTAAAAAAAACAAACGAGTTAGATTTAAGTAGACCCAAGACACCCATGCAGGAACTGAGTTGAGTGTAGTCAGCGACCCACAACTGACTGCATGCGTCAGGATCGGCAAACAACAGAGCTTGATCAGCTGACCCTGCTCACATCGCAGTCGTACTCTTGGAAACAGAATATCCAGTATGACCAAGTGAGTAGGGATTGAAGAGGAAAGGCAACCCATTGGTTAAAAAGCGGTGCTGAAGTCGGATATGTTGGGCTGAAAGGCGTAATAAATCACAACACAATGTATCTACGCTCATTTAACGTCCTTTAACAGCGGATGAGGAAGATAACTGTTCATTCCTTTATTACCCATCGGGTGAACGCCAGCAAGAAGGAAGGAAGGAAGGAAGGGAGGGAGGAAGAGAGGAAGGAAGGAAGGAAGGAAGGAAGGAAGGAAGGAAGGAAGGAAGGAAGGAAGGAAGGAAGGAAGGAAGGAAGGAAGGAAGGAAGGAAGGAAGGAAGGAAGGAAGGAAGGAAGGAAGGAAGGAAGGAAGGAAGGAAGGAAGGAAGGAAGGAAGGAAGGAAGGAAGGAAGGAAGGAAGGAAGGAAGGAAGGAAGGAAGGAAGGAAGGAAGGAAGGAAGGAAGAGAAAGAAAGAGATATGGGCAGAAATGATACTTGGCATCTGCCAGCATCAATGACTGGTCATGTTTAATCCAATAAGTGTTTTCTTCATTTGAAGTGTTTTCAAAAAGAGAATGAAGAACAATTAAAGTGACATGTAGCATATAAAAGTGCAGTAATTAAAACCAGTAAGAGTTTATAAACAATAAAAAAATTTTATTCACTGAATTATTTATATTTAGAAAGGTTATTTCCTTCTCTTTCGTTCACCCGGAACATTTTTTTATCATTCGCCTTTAAGACGACATTAATAAGGTAGTAAAAAAGTAAAGTACCCCTGTCACGCCAAGTGGCGTATAGAGAATATGGTGTTAGTGACCATCAATTTTACAGACCTTCGGCACATGATTTGTGGGGTAATGTGGTCGGTATTCCGCCCGTGCCGCTTTACCCAGAAAAAAATCCGGTACCCATTAAAGGCTGGGTGAATCCGAAAACCGTCTTTTGGGATGGAACCCTACTTCTTTTCCATTGTAGTCCAGTTCACTAAACACTGAGCTATCGCGGCTCCATTAGTAGAATAATGATCGTACTTAAAAGATCATACATTTACAAATTTAACAGTTTCTATTGTGTAAATACTGCATTTTTAACCAATTTAAGTGTTTACGTTTTAATTAAGATTCAGGTTCTTCAAATCACTTTGAATGTATAATAGAAGAATCAAGATTATTTTGCTTTCCTGGAAAGGTACACATGTCAAATCAGCGAAAGTATCAGTGACTTGTTTGCTTGGGTTCATCCGATGACTAAAGGTGTACACCTCTTCGTCATATGCTCTTAAAAGGACATTAAGTGGGCGTGTCTGAGTTGTGTTGTGGTTTGCAGAATAACTGTTATGTTTGCGGATTTCGGCACAGCACATCCGACTTTAGCACGTATCAGTGACATAGAGCCGTGTAAAGATACTTTTCTATCTCTTTCTCTCGCTCTTTTTTATCTCTCTCTCTTTCTATTTTGCTCTCTCTCTTTCTCTTTGTCTGTCTGTCTCTCTCTCTCTCTCACACACACACTCATTCGGGCAGTTAAAAAACCCAGCATTTTTTTTCTTTTTTTTTAACATTTCTATATGGTGCAGCAACATGGACATTGGACAAGAAAACAGAACAGAAAATTGAAGCATTTGAAATGTGGATATATATAGAAGAATAGGTAGAATTGGATGGAAGGAAAAGAAAACAAACGATGAAGTCTTAAAACAATTAAAAATGAAAAGAGAACCACTAAACACAATTCAAATAAGACAAATGCGATTTTTGGGCCATGTTAAAAAACACAACAGCCTACTAAAAGTAATCCCGCAGGGGAAAATAAAAGGTAAAAGAGACAGAGGCAGACCAAGACTAACATGGACGAGTAACATCAAACGATGGATAAACCAGTCTATGACAACCTGCACCATCAAAGCAAGAGACAGAGCAGAATGACGCTCCATGGTAGCCAACCTTCGTTGCGGAGATGACACTCGATGATGATGATGAATGATAATTTATAAAATAAATTATTACCATGACTCGGAAAGTTAATGGTGCTGATGTTGAGACAAGATGGGAGATGAGACACTGCAGTTCAGAAAAATTGCCTATATTTAGAAGGACCCAGTTCTAATACCATGTGAATTTGCGATAGAAACTTTATATTCCAGTGATTCCAGATATCGGGCCATGTGGGATTGAGTGCCTAGTCATATCGGTTAATAAACGTAGTTTACGTGCTGAAGTTCAGGATGTAAAACACTTGGCATGTGCAAATCAAAAACAGCAGGCCCCCTAGCCTGGGTAACATTTACAACAAATACTTCAATCATGTGCCATACCGATTGACGTAGGCGAATATGTCCTTCCATAATCTTCTACCCACAGTGCATCGTGTCAGTTCTGTTGTTGACTGTTTTCCATGCCATGACACCAAACAATCTATAGTTTTTTTTTCTCTCTTTGTCGTCAGCGATCGCTCTTTCCCTGTATTTTGCCAGTTGGAACCAAGTATTCCAACTTTTATTTTCTTATGATGTGCACGAAAAATGTTGATTGTTCGTTTCTGATGTTTTTTAGGAGCTCCATTTTTGTGTTGCCCTCTTTGACAATTTCATCGTTGGTCTTTTTAATTGACCAGGGAATAAGGTTTATAGCACTGGATATTTAAAAATTATTAAAGAACATCATTCTCGAATTTTAGTATTGCATATTATTTTAATATTAAGCTTAGTACACCCTCATGACCCCTAGAAATGCGTTTCACTCCATAGATTATTGTTCAATATAGAAAATAGATTGTTGTTTAATGTTGAAAATATATTCTCCATAATGGAATGCTTGAAGCGATAGTTTCATCGTCGCTGAAAGAGAAGCGGTAAAAAAAAAAGAAAGGTACAAAAAAGCTGAAAAAAAATGCCGCATGTATAGTTTAAAAGATATGTGTTATGTGTTATCGTTTGTTTATCATCGAAGAATAATTGTAGCATCATAACAGAATGAGGTGGCAATAGCTCAACAAGATAGAAAAATGATATATGCTGTGAGTGTAACGTTGGCATGAGCAATAAGTGTCTCGAATTATTTATTGCTTTATCAGCAGGCACATCAAACTGACAAGTAACGAGGGAGCGGGGGTTGTGTTTAGTGTGTGGGATATGAGGAGACAGAACACCGCCATGTATACCAGCAAATAACGTAGTGGCTTGACACAGTGCTTTCAATTTATTACTGAATTTATGAAGATGATATTTTAGTCTGATTTGACTTTTGTTTTAAAATATCAGAAGTGACACGAGAGAGAACCTATTATATTTTTTGTTGAAAACATAATTTAGTGGGAAGATTGTTGTGTTTGTGGATGGGAGATGGGATACAAACAAACAAATGCACACAGAGATAGACAGAAAGGGTGGATGGATGGTATAGGATAGAATAATTCAGGACAGAGCGGAGTGGAGCGAGGCGGGCGGGCGGCAGGCAGGCAGGCAGGCAGGCAGGCAGGCAGGCAGGCAGGCAGGCAGGCAGGCAGGCAGGCAGGCAGGCAGGCAGGCAGGCAGGCAGGCAGGCAGACAGACAGACAGACAGACAGACAGACAGACAGACAGACAGACAGACAGACAGACAGACAGACAGACAGACAGATAGATAGATAGATAGATAGATAGATAGATAGATAGATAGATAGATAGATAGATAGATAGATAGATAGATAGATAGATAGAAAGAAATTGGGTGATTAAAAAGGAAGGGATGATATAAAGTGAGAAATATCGATTCAGAGAGAGACAGAGTGACACGAAGCAGTGAACGATAACCATAAAGAGAATATAAAAGTTGCATGGAACGATAGTCACAACGAAAGAGAGTTTGGGGTTGGAGAGAGATAAATTAAAATTGAGAGAAGGAAGAAGATAAATAAAACTTGTTTATCGTGCCTTTGAAAAGCCAGATAGACCCATGCAAATTGTTACCCTCATTAAGTGAGTCACACACGAACATTCAACACAGCATTGCCAAGGCAACCACTCCTGATGTAATACAAATAAAACAAGTCTAGCAAGGTCTGCACGCACCGTTGTATATCAGTGGCTAAAAGCATTCTGGAACACGTTTTATATGGGAAATATCTACAGCTTGACTGAGATCTATTTTCTGTTAATATAAACAAGGTAACGTCACAAATATACATAAGCAAAAGAATATTTTGTCCCAAAATGATCTAAACAAGGTTGCGATTTATCCCACAAGTTACTTTTGGTATTTTGACTGGCAAATTAACTTGTGTTATTGCTTCAAGGTTCGGTTGTATAGGAGAATGGCTACATCATGAAATATTGATGCTTAACATATGTCAGTGATACTTGTCCCTCACAGACTCCAGAGTTATTCAGATGTTCGCGTCATTCAGATACTGGAGACTGGTTGGTCTCGAGGCAAGATACCGGTCTCGAGACAGAGAGAATGTAAGTTTAGATCCCGCTGCGCCAGTTGGGATTTTTATTTGTGATTTCTCTCTGCGGCAACCACCCCTGGTCTCAGCAGTGAGGCCCAGCTTGAACTTCAAGTACTCATCGACGGACAATATATGAGTACCTCCGAAGACGGAGTTATCTGCCTGTGTGGCGAGGTGACCCATATTCACAACGGCTGACAGGGAAATACGGATTAACACGCAAAATTCAGTTCCTAGTCGGTAGGGACTTCCCCAGAGGTGAAAGCTGCAAACACCCCCCCCCCCCCTTGAAAAAAACGTTCATATTGCTGGCAGAGTATAAATAAACCCTAACATTTGGAACAACAGGACAACAAAAGAGACATCTTAAAGATAATAGACAAACAAGACTTTAGCGTCCACAGCAGAGCGAACAGCCGTAGATTTATATCTCATTGTTATGGCTGTGACCTTCACCGACTGGTCATGATGATGATAATATTAATTTGAATGTCACGTGATCGACGCCAGACTTGAACACCCAGGAAGGTGACCTGACGGACTGCGGAGATTTTGCTTCGTTCCACGGCTCTACGGAGAAGTTGATTCTAGTCTATCCTAGATCACACCCAATTATAGAGCAGGCCAGAAAGTAGAATAAGAAACCCGGGAAACCCCCAAACAGCGTGAGGTTTTCAGGTATAGGCGACTGACATAAATCTCCCCACAACCAACTCTGCTCTCAGAACTGAAAACGTAACGCTAGTTGAGGGTTTTCCCGGTTTCCCTCTCTGCCCATTGCCCTTTATTGTAATTGGCTGCGCCCAGACAAACAGAATTTCCAAGTCTTCATTATTACTAGATCCGCACCACTGCGGAAGTCACCTCACCTCCATTACTCACTTTGTTTAACGCAAATTGTAAGCCTAATTTAGAGATGGAATGAGTCCTTCATCATCTTTGGGTCGCTGACCGGGAGCAGCCTAAATCATATTCCACTTTTACCGGTCTGAATGTACAACAGCAGTTGATCGCTGTTGTTGATCATAAAGAACATGCAGTAATAAAATGGATACGGGCTAGCGATAATAAATTGACAATCCCTGTGGACATTATGCACACAACAACAATATCAATAATACTCGTATTGCTGAACATATGCGTGCTTTAAAGTCATCTTTCACTTAATGCAGCAATAACGACCCCCTGGTGGTAGCTGTGTTCTGGCGATATGTCATAAATGTGCTGTGCCAGTTTCTGTTTTTCAACATTCATATCAATCAATGTGATATGCTTGCTGTTATGTCTGATCGCATATCATCATCATCAAGTACCGGGCCTGTGGGCGTTGGTAATCATGTCTCTCCGCAACTATCGATCTCGACAGTTGTTTATCATTTCTGTTGTTGACCTTCTGCCAAACCATTATCTTAAGCTGTCTGGTATCTTTTCTCGTTGTTTCCCGCTATCTCTTCGTCCCTCTATTTTCCTAGTTGTCGCAATATATTTGAACTGTTCCCTTCTTGTTATATGGCCAAAATATGATGATTGTTTCTTCCTAATTTTGGATATTATCTCTCTTTTTGCGTTGGCCTCTTTCAGAACGTTTTCACTACTCTTCTTAGCTGTCCATAGTATTCTCCAAAATTCTTCAGTAAAATCACATTTCTAGAGCTTGCAGTGATTTTCTTGTCTATTGTCCTATTGTCCATGATTTATATCCATATGTTAAGACTGGCTCTACATAAGGTTTAAAAACTCTCAGGCATCTCATATAATGGCGGTTTATTCTTGTTTTACTTTCCTGACTGTCGAAAGAGATACAAAACTTTAGTTAGCTCTCACTCTTCTCACGGCCTCTAATTAACCATTAATCCGATATTGCCTTCTAACTCATTAACTCTTTTAACGTTCCAGTTTCCTCCCATCCCACTCATATTCAAACTGATAGCCAAAAACACAATAATAAACCACTACCTACTTAGAATTGTACAATTAATTGAAAACAGATTTAATTTTACGAAATAATTGGACTAGATATTGAAAAATATATGTTGGATATCTCGTTGGATATGATTATTGTATTAAAATTACATTATGCTACACATTAATTATAACAGAGTAACTATTATTATTTTGCTAAATTTAAAGTATAAAAAAAATAATTAACCTTACTGGTGGTATGATGGTATCTATAGACTGTAAATATTTTTGTTAATGGTATAAATTGTATCTGACAAATAATTTTAACAAGATTTACATAACAAAAATTAAAACTAGTAACAGTTCCAGCGACTGAATATATAAAGAAACAACAGATAATATGGTTGACCACGTAATAGGACAGAAATATCAAAACACTACACAAAGAGCCTTCACTTAACCCTTTTGAGAACGCCAGACCCAAGGGCCTACCACGAAGAAAGATGGATATTAGAAACACTAGAACGCACAAACAGCAAGAGAGGCCACCAACTGGTAAACCATACCTCGCCTCGACGCTGAAAGGCTGATGAGAAAGGAAAGAAAAAGAAGAACGATAATGCACTTTATATTTAACATACATAATCCAAATGCTTGCCTTTATAAAATAACAGTTTCCTCTGTTCGTGTGTCAAAAACGTTAGTTTATGTTTTAAATACAGCGGGACATTCTTCTTCCTCCCACTTAAATGCCGCAGCTCCCACATGAAGATGGTAACACCCAAGCTTAAGAGCGCTATTCTACAACATGTTCGATATCTTCTGCCTGTCGATAGTTATCGATCATATATTCTTTTATCATTATTGTTCCTGGCAAACCATTTTTTTTTTCAAAGCCCTGTCTTTGAAGTCCTCGTGACTAACTCACAGCTCTTTAGCTTCCTTCAAACATTGTCTACAGAACTAGACGCTTATAGATAGACGTATAAAAAAAACGTACAGCACACTTGAGGTTATGCACGGAGAATGCAGCTTTTTGTTAAGAGGAACGATGAAAGGGCACATTTTTGCTTTGTTCCTCATGTTATATTTATAGGTTTGCTAAATCCGCTGAGAGTTATCAGCCTTTAAAGGGACATGTTGGAAAAGGCGTAGACTGTTCTGTAATGGAAATTTGTATTGGCATTTATTGTATGGGAGTGATAGATATGTATTGAAAGAGAAAGAGAGAGAGAAAGAGAGAGAGTAGAAGAGGCATCATTAAGGGACAGAGAGAGCGAGAGAGAGAGAGAGAGAGAGAACGCGTGTGAGAATCGTCACGAGAGAGCGAGGGTAAATAATAGACTGGGAAAAAGAAACGGAAAAGAAGGGAGCAGAAACAAATAATAAGTTATTGATTGCATTTCTTGAGCACGGCAGAGTTATTTATTTTCTAAAAAGAAATGTATTGTTGGACGAGTCATTTGAATGGTCTTAGTGGGCCGGCTCTGTTCCATTGGCTACAGTGTCGAGTAAAAGTATTATTCAAAGTTCCGGATGAATTTCCGGTCTCAGGTTCAGACAGAATAACGGTACGGCTGAGATGAAGGGTGGACGAATTTACAGATTAACCCACGGACATATAGATAGACAGACAGATCAACAATCTATACAATCCATTAGCAACCAAATTCAACAATTCTCAGAAAGACTGAAAACTAAAGGTTAAGTCTAAAGTGTAGTGAAGTAGATTTTAAAAGAAAACTGAAGATAAAAATAAATGTATTCTCTTATCTTTTGTGAAAATGTCATATTCCTCCTTAACTCATTAAGTTTAGCTCTAATTTACGTATTAGTTACTGACTTTACTCATTTATAGTTTAGTATACTCGTTAGAAAAATTGGTTGAGAAAAATGTAAACACAGATTAGAGATGTGAATAGATAACAAGTTTCTGAGATGATACACGCACACACTTTGCACAATTTGTTGTGAGGAAATGTAAAAGCAATACATTTGCCTGTAGAGACATCATTTAAGAGTAAATGAACAATGAACAATAGAACACACACAGACAAAACATCGGAAATTGACAGAAGTTGAGAGAAGTCGACAATTTTGTTTTATAGACACATGGGACCGAACTAGATCTTGCTCCCTAGAGCCATCAATACTTATTTCCCGAAGTGCCAAATACCTATCTGCCGAAGTGCAAAATACTTATTTTCCGAAGTGCTCAACACTTATTTCCCAAAGTGCCCAATACTTATTTACCGAAGTAAAAAAAAAAGAAGTAAAATCCGGTGCCCATTAAAGGCTGGGTGAACCCGGAAGCCGTCGCTTGGGATCGAACCCTACCTCTTGTAGTCCAGTTCATTAGCACTGAACTATCGCGGCGTCCTTTCCCCCGTAGTGCCTAGCCCTTATTCCCCTAATCGCCTTACAGTTTATTCCCCAGCGTACTTAACACTTACTTCTTCCAGCACATAATACTTATTTCCCAGAGCACCTAACATTTTTCATTGGAGTGCCTAATATTTTCCATTGGAGCGAGCACCTAACGTTTTTATTTCTTGGAGCACCTAACACTTTTTCGTTGAAGCACCTTACATTCTTTTCCTTGGAGCACCTCCCATATTTTTCCTTGAGCACCTAACATTTTTTTTCCTTGGAGCACCTACCATTTTTTTCCCTGGAGCACCTAATATTTTTTTCTTTGGAGCACCTCACATATTTTTCCTTGGAGCACCTCACATATTTTTCCTTGAGCACCTACCATTTTTTTCGTCGGAGCACCCAGCATTTTTTTCCACATTTATCGTCGGAGCACCTGACATTATTTTTCTTGGAGCACCTGCCATTTTTTTCCTTGGGGCACCTAACATTTTTTTCTTTGGAGCACCTACATTTGTTTTCCTTGGAGCACCTTATATTTTTCCCCCGAAGTGCTTAGTACATCTCACTAACTCTCGTTCTGTGTATTGTCATTCCTGCCATGACTAATAAAAATACTTGGCCTTTTAAAACTTGCGATATATTGTCTAATAATTTAATCAAAGGGGCTTAGAGAGAGAGAGAGAGAGAGAGAGAGAGAGAGAGAGAGAGAGAGAGAGAGAGAGAGAGAGAGGGGAGAGAGAGAGAGATGAGTTTGAGAATTTGCCAAATAATAATTATCATCTCTAGCAAATTTGTTCCTTTTCCTCACTTCTTATTACACAACATTTTGGGTGTGGATACAGGTACTCAGTTTCGGCTCACGAGCGTGCTTCAAGCAATCTTGTTAACATGTTGTACAGTCTCTTTGATGTGGTCACACACACTCCACCCTACCCTAGGTCGGTCTCAAACTCTGGCGTACAACTGGAGATATCAAAATAAAATTGAAGTCAAGTTTCTTCGACTCTTCTCTCGTTCAGTTTCACAGTAAACTCCTTTTCCCTTTTCTTATTTTTTTTTTCGTTTGCCATGAAAAGGGCGTTTTTATCTTGAATCATAGTTTACACAAAGTCAAGCTTTAATGTATTGTTCATTTTGAAATCAAGACTTATTTAACTTCGGTACAACATATCATTGGGACGGAGCTTGTCTGCCACCTTCGAGCACTACCTACACAATCTTAATAGTCGTGTTTCCACCGTGTGAAGGGGAAGTAAGATCGTTCTTGGTCAACTTTGATTTGCTGACCGAAACTCAAACATTTAGTGACGTGTCACTCACTGGCTGCTCACATTTCATGCTCAGCGTATGGGTTCCAAATTATACGTATTATCAGAGATTGCAGCTCTGTTTAGATGGAGGAACAGATAAGGAATTTAGAACCACATCGACTCTGAGTTAGAATCGTCATCACTGTACACTGGAGCAATCCATAGGTGCTCCGATTGCCACTCTTCATCCATTCTATATTTTACCACTCACTTTCACTTTGACAATTCAGAATTTTTTTTTGGTGATGTCCCGATTTGTTTAAATTGTTTTGTTGAAACTAGATTGTCGTTGTGTATTTGTAGCCTCGGTAGCCTACTTCGGAAACCACCCGACTGGGCTACCGACGTTTGGATAACTCGTATTCGATTCCCGCTAGAAGCAATATCGTAGTAAAAGAAAATACACTCGCGGTCGACCCAGCCGCTAGCTGAAATGTATACTAGGGTAGTACTCTGGGAAGGTGAAACATGTCGCCTTGCATCGTGAGTTTCGATGCTTGAAGCGACACTGTCCAGAAGTCTCCGAACACTTCTGGATAGGCGGCCAAGCACATATGGGTGAAAGCTCTGGTGCTAAAACGCCGATTCAAGTCTCGTACTTGACCTTTACCTGTGTACAGCCTTCATATCACATAACTCTATTGATTTTTGACAAAAAAATTGAAAGTAAGTGTCAGATTGTTCTCTTATAACACTAAAGTTTACATTATTTTTTTATTAATTTGAAAGCTTGCATCGGGTTTAGCAATTTCTCTCTCCAATGTGACAATGTCTCTCCATATTAACAATGTCTCTCCAATGTGGCAATGTCTCTCCAAATTAACAATGTCTCTCCAATGTGGCAATGTCTCTCCAATGTGGCAATGTCTCTCCAATGTGGCAATGTCTCTTCAAATTAACAATGTCTCTCCAATGTGGCAATGTCTCTTCAATGTGGCAATGTCTCTCTAAATTAACAATGTCTCTCCAATGTGGCAATGTCTCTTCAAATTAACAATGTCTCTCCAATGTGGCAATGTCTCTTCAAATTAACAATGTCTCTCCAATGTGGCAATGTCTCTTCAATGTGGCAATGTCTATCTAAATTAACAATGTCTCTCCAATGTGGCAATGTCTCTTCAAATTAACAATGTCTCTCCAATGTGGCAATGTCTCTTCAAATTAACAATGTCTCTTCAATGTGGCAATGTCTCTCTAAATTAACAATGTCTCTCCAATGTGGCAATGTCTCTTCAAATTAACAATGTCTCTCCAATGTGACAATGTCTCTTCAAATTAACAATGTCTCTCCAATGTGGCAATGTCTCTCTAAATTAACAATGTCTCTCCAATGTGGCAATGTCTCTCTAAATTAACAATGTCTCTCCAATGTGGCAATGTCTCTCTAAATTAACAATGTCTCTCCAATGTGGCAATGTCTCTCTAAATTAACAATGTCTCTCCAATGTGGCAATGTCTCTCTAAATTAACAATGTCTCTCCAATGTGGCAATGTCTCTTCAAATTAACAATGTCTCTTCAAATTAACAATGTCTCTTCAATGTGGCAATGTCTCTCTAAATTAACAATGTCTCTCCAATGTGGCAATGTCTCTTCAAATTAACAATGTCTCTCCAATGTGACAATGTCTCTTCAAATTAACAATGTCTCTCCAATGTGGCAATGTCTCTCTAAATTAGCAATGTCTCTCCAATGTGGCAATGTCTCTCTAAATTAATAATGTCTCTCCAATGTGGCAATGTCTCTCTAAATTAACAATGTCTCTCCAATGTAACAATGTCTCTCCAATGTGACAATGTCTCTCTAAATTAACAATGTCTCTCCAATGTAACAATGTCTCTCCAATGTGACAATGTCTCTCTAAATTAACAATGTCTCTCTAAATTAACAATGTCTCTCCAATGTGGCAATGTCTCTTCAAATTAACAATGTCTATAATGTGACTGACAATGTCTCTTTTATTTCTTCTCTGCTTAGATAATCACCATTCATTTTTTGCTCATTGAAATTGATGGCCTGTTCAGACTTCTCTCATAAAAAATCTCCATAAATTTAGTCATTGTTGTCGTCTTTCCGAAAATAATGTCGAAGCCAATTTTTTGAACAAAACGAATCTCTATGATAACCACATGATGCAAGAAATATGGAATCTGAAACTAGCCCTCACTAAACCACAATTCAGAAATTGTACAAACCATTAAAAATATCATTGAAAACTCGATGAAAACTTAGGATACTGTCTTTATATTCCTAAACAAACTCTACGGAAGAGAACCAGATACTACGAGACTGGTAGTAGATCAATGATATTTACATTCTAGAGATGCCTGTGAGAGTGTACAAAGTGCATTCTTTGAACGGGTTCAAGACCTGAAAACCGCCTCATTTATTTCCCTCGTTTCTTTATCGTTCTAGAAATTCGTTAAACTAAACTTCGTTTCAAAGAGCGTATACATTATGTGGTCGGATCTTTAGCAGGATAGAAAAGAAAACCCACAAAATACTCGAAAATGATTGCAAGACGAAAGGAGGGGAGTGCTTGCTGACAGGGTTAGAATGAGGGAAGATACGAAACAAATGAGAAATTGATGGGGATAACAAATCTCTTTATTTAATTGATATCATTCGGGTGTAATTCAATACAGCGTTTGTAAACCATTTTCAAGCATTGAGTTAATGCGGGTTGATGACGGCACATAGAGCCACAACTGTCAATGCCTGAAGATTGACTGCTTTATCTTGACGGTCTTGTTTTGTTAGTCAGACACGTAGTTAACCCCATCTAATAGTTGCTTCATTGAGTTTCTTTTGGTCTTCCTTGTTTTCTGTTACCATTCAGAGTCCACTTGAAAACCTGACGTGAACGTCTTCTTTCTGTCCATTATGAGAACATGTCGATGTACTTTCAACGTCGCCTCCTTAGTTGCTTGACGTGTGTTCTTGATTTGTTTCTGCCCCAGCAACCATGGACTGCAGTACGTCATTTCTTGTGACAAGCTTACGAGAGTCGAGGCAAATATACAGTTCTAGAGAACGAAGTGAACTCAGTGCACAGTGACAGCTGTACGAAAGCGTTCCCTAATCACTAGCTCTACCGCAGCACCGCAATTTTGGGTTACATTCTAGCTTTCGATCTAATGGCAGTCCCACCTATTGTCATTTGATAGTTTTGTCTTTGATGCTGTCACTCCACCTCACTCTGGGTCTGCCTGAACTTTGTGCTCGTCTTCTCCTGGATGTAGAATATTTGTCTAGTTTGAAATCATAGACCATTATCTCCAGGTGGGCAAAACATTGTACTTGTTGTCTGTGTGTGTCGTTTAAGATTGGTTGTTTTCTTTCATCTTAATACTACATTAGGTACTGTAAGTGTGTACTCGTTAAGGGAAGTGAAACAGAAAATACATAAAGCAGTTTTACCAAGAATTACAGGAAACACGAGTCAGTAAAGATCTTAAGGCGATATAATTAGCAGGGCTAACAAACATAAAGTAACATTTACGGCAAATAACTGCTGGATATAAAAAAAAACAGCAGAGGAAATGAGAATGTAAATTAACAAATAATGTAAAACAAATTAAATGAACAGGCAGTTACAGAAATTGAATAAGTAAAATACTCAGATTACGTCTATTAAAAGTAGAGATCTAGAGACAACCACAAGAACTGACATGCAGCTCCACTTAAGTCATATGTGTTTTGATGAAAGGTATAGACACCACAATTTGCCTTCAACCACAACACACGTATCCACGCCCATTGATAGTTCTTTTAAGGGAGGAAGTTGAATAAGAGGATTGTCGGGTGTACGCAGCAGCATAGGATGAATCGAACTCTGGAGAGAAGGCAGAAAAGAGACTGACCAAAAATAGCGACGAAAGAAGTGAATAGGAGATGAACAGTGTGGACTAAACTTGGGGCAAATTGCCAGAAGACTGTTATGGGATGTGCACAACTAAAGAATATTGTTGCTCAACAAATGTGACAGAATGTGTATATCTATGACTGTTTTGTCAATTCTTGACCAAGGAAAACATGAAGAAAGAAATAATGAAAAGGAAGTTGAAGAAGATGAGAACAATAAAAGGTGAAGACAGCAAGAAAGAAAGAGAAGAAAAGACAAAAGAAGGGAAATCAATTTTTAATAAATTGAAAAAGTAGGTGAAGAAGGAGAAGGCGAAAAAGAAAGAAACGAAGAAGACAAATGTAAAGGAGAAGAACAAGAACAAGAGGAAGAAGAAAAATCAAGATGAAAAATGAGAAACATGCAACAATGATGGTTCATGCCAGTAAAATTGGCGATGTTCCAACACTGGGGATATTTGCCAAACTGATAGCGCCACAAAAAGAAAAGGGGCTAATTTAACAGTAGGTTACTGCGTGAACCACATACTCCCCCCGTCCACCGTTGAACTGTAGGGGTCTGTCACTGGTATCCCATTTTGAAGATATATACTGGTTCAATACACTTAGACTTGTCCTTGATGCGAAGTATTTAGATTCACAAGGGAATATCAAGTTCGCCTCTTACTGGAAGGACTTTGGTATCACTTTTGAGAACCAAAAACAAAATTGTGTTATGTTGAGTTTGTCTCTTTTAGTTGTATCCTCTATGTGCGAAGAAACACTGTGTGCTAATCTATTTGTCTGTCAGCCATCTATCTATCTGTTCCCCTCCATCCGTCCCCCAATCAGCCTGTTTGTCTACCTGAATGTTTGACTGACTGCCTGCCTAACACTCACTCTCACACACACGCACGCGCACACACGCACGCGCACACACGCACGCGCACACACACACACGCACGCACGCACACACACACATATATAATGAGTGAAAGAGAGATAGGGAGGGAGAGAACGGAATATTGAATTGTAATGGTTGTACTCGAAAGAGAAAATGAAAATTAGACAGACAAGACATGCTGGCGGGCGGACAGACTAGACAGACAGACAAATAGACAGAGACAGAAAGACAGAGAGAAAGACATAGGGAGACAGAGAGAGACAGACAGAGACACAGACAGAGACACAGAAACAGATAGACATGCTGGCGGGCGGGCGGCGGTCGGACGGACCGGACCAGACAGACAGACAGAGAGAGAGAGAGAGAGAGAAAGACAGAAACAGACAGACAACTCGTGTTGGCATGCAGGCAGACAGATAGATAGATATGGCGATAAAAAATGAAATAAATTGAGAGAGAGAGAGAGAGAGAGAGAGAGAGAGAGGTGGAGTGTCATGCAAATCACATACTCTATTTATTTCAGGTCATTTCGTTAAATCTATACACTGAGCAAATCTTTAAAAACATCATAGAGTTGCCAGGCCTACAAATTAATGGAAAGATAATCAATAACCTAAGATATGCTGACGATACTGTACTACTAGCAGAAACAAATTTCGTTTTTGTTGTTTATTTTAGTCTGAAGTCATGTTTTAAACAAAGCGTACACATTTAACAAAGTGTGAGAAAAATACAAATACGCAACAAAACAGGAAAGAATCATGAACGTATTTATAAACATACACTGGAAACAAGCAATTCCAATAAGAATACAGAGATTGAGACTGATGTTTGCTGTCCAGAAACCTGCTCTCAGTCTCTCATTATTTCTCTGTATATGGAAATAATTAGATCCACAGAGGATATGTTACAAGGGGGCTAAATGACATAATAGATCTGGCAGTAAATGAAAGGAGACGATTCAATCTTCATTATCATTGAGCGCCGTCTCCGCATCGAAGGTTGGCTACCATGGAGCGCCATTCCGCTCTGTCTCTCGTTTTGATAGTGCAGGTTGTTATAGACTGACTTGTCCACCTTTTTATGTTACTCGTCCATGTTAGTCTTGGTCTGCCTCTGCCACATTTACCTTGTATTTTTCCTTCCAAGATTACTTCTAGTTGGCTGTTGTGTCTTTTAACATCCCCAAAAAATCTCCTTTGTCTTGTTTGAATTGTGTTTAGAAGTTGTCTTGTCATTTTTAGTTGTTTTAAGACTTCATTGTTAGTTTTCTTTTCTTTTCATCCAATTCTTCCTATTCTTCTGTAAATTTCAAAGGCCTCCATTTTCTGTTCTGTTTTCTTGTCCAATGTCCACATTTCTGCACCGTACAGGTATGTTGAGAAGATATAACATTTTGCTGTTCTTGGTTTTAGCCCTGGCGTAATTTCTTTTGATGTTAGTATATTTTTCATGACATTAAAGTACTTTTTCTCATTTCTATTCTCTTGTTTATTTCAATTTTACATTTTTCATCACTGGTTATAGTATGTTCAAGGTAGATATAAATCTGAACTGTCTTCAGGTCTATTCCTTCAAATTTGATATCCACCTGTAGGTTTTGAGTATTATCTATTGTTTATGATCATAGTTTTAGTCTTTTTGATACTTATATCAAATCCATATTGTTTGCTTGTCATGTTTATTTCATTAAGTGATTGTAGAGTTTTAGAATTTTCTGCTAGTAATACAATATCATCAGCACATCTTAGGTTATTGATTATTTTTCCATTAATGTTTAGGCCTGTGATGTTTTTAAAGATTTGCTCAGTGTATAGAATGAACAAGCTTGGTGATAGACTGTCTTACTCCTCTTTTTATATCAATAGTTGTAGACTTCTTTTTGTTATATTTTATTATTGCTGTTTTCTCCCAGTATAAATTACATATTAGTCGTATGTCTGTGTCATCTAGATGTATATCTTTTAGGCAGTCTATAAGTTGTTTATGGTGTATTCTATTAAATATTTGGTGTAGTCTATGAAGCAGGCACATATTGGTTTGTTTACTTCTGTGTACTGTTCGATTAATGTCCTCATGCAGAATATGGCTTCTTTTGTCCCACTATTTTTTTGTCTAAATTCAAATTGTTGTTCTTCTAATTCCATATTGATTTCATCCTGAATCCTTCTTTGTATAACATTTAGCAAGATTTTTGTTCATGGGTCATTAGGCTTATTGTTCTAAAATCATTGCATTCAACTGCACCATTTTTTTAGTCTATGCAATGAAAGTTGATGCTTTTAGTTCATTTGGTTATGTATCCTGTATGGTATATGTCGTTGCATCTGTCTGTAATCACTTCAAAGTAAAAAAATCTTCTAGTGCATGTATCATCTCTATCTGTATGTTGTCAGGTCTTGCAACTTGTCCCTGTTCCATTGTTTGTATAGATTTTTCCACTTCAGATTTTAAGATGTTATTACCTGATGTACATTTTGTAATCGGATTCTTTTCTCTTTCCTTATAAAAAAAAATTCTGTTATATATTCCTGCCACCTATTGATTATATTTTTGTTGTCTCTTAGCATTTTTCCTTTTTTGTTTGCCATACATTCATTTTCTGTGGCTTATTTTTATTTTTACTAGTCATTATCATTAATTCTGTCTGCATCCACGAGTAGCATGACAATGGAAGTGATGGCAGTGACCAAGGCATTCAAATGGTTAGAGTCACAAGACTAAACCCACGCATGTATGCTGAGTAATTCGATGAGAATAGTAAAAAAAAGTGGAGGCGGGCTCTGTACGCATGCAATAGGTAGAGTCATTGCAGAAGTCCAAAATACGTAAAGTCACCTTTGTTTATGTCCCTGGACATGCAGGAGTACGGGGAAATGAAAGAGCGGACAGGTTGGCTAGCTGCGCTGTCGTTGAGGACGGGCAACCAATGGATCGGGCGGACATCATCAATGCCCCCCGAGATGTGGAAAGAGCACAGGACTTCGACAAACACAGATCCACGTCACTTCTTCGGATGATGGAAATGGGAGTTAAGATGGGCACAGCCAGAAATGAGAAACTTAGTGGCCGTGTAAGAAGACTTATCAACCAACATAGAACTGGATTCGTCAGTCGCTGGACACTGAGGGAATTGCTGGGGAGGGGATCTGAGCACCTATGAACATGTTCGGAGCGCAATGATCATGACCCGCAAATAACTCAATAACTGACCCACATAACGATTAATTTCTGACTTGATCAGTGAATTTCGCATTAGGGAAGCCAGTGCAAGGAACCAATATATGACATACATTGTTAGATCAACTAACTACCAAACACACCCTCACAAGGGAACTCTGCAAGTAGACGCAGATATTTCATTCACAATGTCAGTGAAACTCGACACTTCGATTCATGGTTAGAGACGAAGCAAATAAGGCGAACAAAATTAATTCATGAACCTGTCGGCCACTGATTCATTTTCTTCTCTCCATAAAAAAAAGATGTTGAAAAAGACTAAAGCTTTTCTGGATAAAGAAGGCATTGTATTAGTTAGAAGCTTTCCCATGTTATTTTATGATTTGATATCTGATGACGATGAGTTAGCACTAAAAATAGCCATTTGTTACTTCATTTGTGAACTGTAGTGTCGTTGTGTGCAGATAGGACAAAGCGTACGAGGACGCCCTGGAAGTAAACTGTTTCTAATAAACAGTTACAAATTACTAATAACAGGCTTTAATTTGTAAATTTAAAAAATATGTTTGATTCTTTCTACATCAGTTTATCTATTTCATTGTACACTTCCAACCAAACCATTCTCTTAAACTGATTATGGTTATGGCTATAGTTATGGAAGACCCCGATATCACTGTAAACAAATTAAAAACCATAATTGCACAATCGCCCGTTCTAGTGGAATCATTCGAATTAATATCTCATTTCCCAAACAAAGAAAGGTAGATGCAGTTCCCATGATAGCAGCCACAGCACACGCCAAAAGACATAAGGCGAAACCGCACAGAAAGTGAACACAGCCATCTGTTCCCCGTCATACGATATCATCAATCATCGTAAGCAATCGGAATATCGAAACACGGTCAAAACTGATGAAACGCACAGTTCACGGTGTGTACAGAGCACTTAACTCAGTAGTTCCGGCAGCAAGCTAGACTTGGAATGTGAGGAAACTGCAAGAAGGAGCAATTTTCAGACACAGCCTTTAACCGCCTATCCGCCATATTGACCGAAAGTCACAATAGATATAAGACAACGCATAACGTGCTATTGGCATTACGATCAGTATATCACTGTAGCAGTGATATTTTTTCACTCCATATCCATTTCTCTTTTTGAAACACAGAAGCGAGGTGTTGACCACAACAGCGTTAAAAGCACGTCGATTTAGTCGATTAAGCTGAAAAGAACGAGTTTCTGACCTTTGATCAAGGAAGGATTCATATTATTATTATTTTGCGAAATTACAATTATAAGAAAATCTGACTGCAAAACAGGAAGTAAGATTAGAAATGAGGCCTTGAGAAAAATGGTGGATGTAACACCATTTGTTGACTGAACAAACAAATAATCAAACTGAAAATCTGACTATAATTAAATCCAACCAAAATGCAGCGGAGCGTGTTACATGGAAATATCTGGCTACAGAGAAAAAGGGGAGCTCAGAGAGAGGTATCAATACGGAATGAAAGAAACATGAAGTCAGATTCGATGTGACAACTCAAGCCACACAACTAGTGGCGGCTAACATTTTACACATTTCTCCTCTCTGTGAAAGCTAGACCGTAACATGCAGTAGGGTAAATGAAAAAAGAGGTTCTTGGAAGAGAGAACTGGGGCACGATCCCACAAATGGCGTGACCACGAGTAGCAAATGCCATACAGTGTACAACCTAATGATAGCACAGCAATAAGATACCTTTTTAGTTTGCAGTCTTTCAGATGGGCTTCACAGCTGTCGAGACATTCCCATATCCGCTCTGCGACCATTCCAGCAACCGTCAAAGTGTTCATCTATTGATTGTTCCTGTATTGATTGAATAATCTGTATTCTATTTCGCTGAGGATTATTTTCCTGTTTTCGCCCTCATGGCGCCGCGTTTCAGCATTTCTTTGACATGTGGGTTAGTTATTCTCAACTTGGTTGTAGCCTTTCTGTGAGAATTGATCTTTTAAAGCACATACTATGCCATACGTGTCTACCGTTATGATTTCTTAGGCGTATGCAATGGCTAACCCCGCCAATCTGTCGTTTACCTCATTTTCAGGAATTCCTATGAGTGCAGGACAATATATCCAAATTGGGCTGTTAACATGAGACTTGTCAAGTAGATGCATCCACTCCCTGCGGAGTGTGTTCTTGACAGTGCTATCCGGTGAAGCAAGTTTTATGAAAATGTAGATACAAAGATACCTTTACCTGTGTGAAGTTTTTGAATCTCGATGCTCTAAATTCTAACAGTTTAAGTGATGAAAAAGTACCTTATCGATATTATCACTTCTCCAGAAATAGACTCAAGATGCAACAAAACTTGTCGAATCATCGGACAACTATCACCACTATCGTCCAACAAAGGAAATAAGACTAGAGCAAAACGGGCACTCTACAACACAATCTTCATCCCAAAGTTGTGCTACCAATGCCAGTGATGCACTTTAGACTAAAGAACAGAAAGAAAAATAAGCACTACCGAAATGTGTTAGAGAATGACAGGGTGAGAGATAAGATCAGAAATGAAGAACTGATGGGGAAAAGCTGGGAATAATTCTCGCCAAAAAATTGGAAACAAACAACATATAAAATGGGGAATAATAGAAAGAAAAGGTATATGTTAGCACTCGGAAAAAATGGCAAATAAACAACAACAGAAAAAAACAAAGAACAATATATGATCCGAAGCAGGATCGAACCCGTACTCCATGGCACTGCGCCTTGCCACGAGAAGCCGAACGCTGTTGTTCTTTATTTGTCATTTTTTCCGAGTGCTAACACATACCTTTTTTTTCTATTATTCCCTATTATTGCCTCGGAAGTTTCCCTATTTAATAATATTTGTTTATTATTATTTGTCTCCAACATATAAAATGGTTTGGCCACATGATAAGACAGAAAGACCAAAATACAAGACAACAAGCCTTTCATAAAAGTTACGAGACTCAAGGGCCGACGACGAAAAAGATGGATCGATAGAACATTAGAAATACTAGGAAAGATAACAACATGAGAGACCAACAAAAAAAAAAGACCGTAAGCTATATCTCTCCTCGACGCTGAATGGCAAATTAGGCAGGAAATAATAAATATAACTGAAATTTATTGTTTATTTTTATAAGTATCGATTGTAAATTCAATTAATTTTTACTTACTAATTTATTCACTAATTTATTAACAAATTAACGATATTTAGATTCTGGAAATAACGATACACAAATTCACTCTTAACTGACTATCCCAAAGTGTCTCACTGAAGTTCCACATTTTCTGGAAGCCGATTTTATTATAAACTAAAAGCCGGAAAGGAATTGTGAAAACTGTGCAGCCAGAAATAAATAATCAAGAAATACAAAATAATCATCGGTGGTGCAGCGAGGTCACTGTCACAATAGCACTGGTGAAGATGGTCTTCAAAAAGTCATTTGGTTAAGAACATGAGAGTATTCTGATGATTGTAAGTAATGAACGATAAATTCTTCAGTAAACGTGCATCGTTAAAATAAGTGATAAGTATTGATTGATATAACATTTACACTTTCTCTGAGGATTTGATTGCACTGGGAGTCTCTTTGTGTGTGTGAGTGTGTGTGTGTGGGGGGGGGGAGGAAGGGGTGTTTATTCAGTGGCTTTGGAGAATAGAGGAAACACACCCGGCGCAGTCACTAAATGGTAGCTAGAGTTTTTATTCCACCCTGATAGGAAAAAAAATAAAAATTCACAATTCACTGCAGAAGATTGTCTACAGTTACAACTTATTTGTAGACCCACTGCACGAAATTAAATGCACATACAACTTACATGGGCATCTAATGTATGAGATTGAACGCTCATTCATCATTCTTTGGAGATCCACTGTGCGAGATTGAATGCCTCTTCAACTTAATTGGAGATCCACTGTGCGAGATTTAAACCATATTCAACTTATTTGGAGATCCACTGTGCGAGATTGAACGCATATTCAACTTAATTGGAGACCCACTGTGCGAAACTGAACGCACATTCCACTTATGTGGAGATCCACTGTGCGAGATTGAAAGTCCATTCAACTTATTTGGGAATTTAATGCACGAGACTGAACGCACACTCAACTTATTTGAAGATCTACTGTACGAGATTGAACGCACATTCAACTTTGTTGGAGATCTATAGTCTAGATTGAGCGCACTTTCAACTTATTTGGACAGACGTAACAGTTCTTTATGTGTGGAAGGTCAGTTTGTGTTAAGAAAACAATAAAAAACCCACTTTCATAATCGACTGTATCTAACCACTAACAAATCCATTCATTAGATGCGGTCTCTAAATCGAAGATTGGCGACCATGAAGCAGCTAATTTACTGTCTCTTGTATTGGAGGTGCACTTTGTGATAGATTCATCCATCCATCTGCTGATGTTACATGCTTATTTCTGTTTTGGTCTGGCCCTGTCTCGTCTACCTTGTTAATAAATATTTATTTTAAAAGCGTGCTGTTCATTTTGTTTTATGATTAATTAAAATAATTTTTGCTTAAAAAAAAATAAATTTTTTTTTTACAGCTTTCGGAATTGACAGAAAATGATATAATAAACCCAAAGAAACTCAAGTATTTAAAATTAATTTAATGAAAATATATGTATTATCTATATAATGGCAAGGGCGCAATTCTTTAAACTCCTACCAGTTCTTGATTTGGTCGAGACACTAACATCTCCCTGTAAGCCACGAGCTGGCAACGGCACTTTACAATAATGTAATGCTTTAATAAAAAACAAAAAAAAAAAAAAAACAAATGGCATCACGGGCGCATAACAAATGGATAAAGTTAAGGAGGTGAAAAATGTTAAAGGTGAAATATTCGTAGTAGTAGACGCCGCCTCTGCAACGACCTTCAAATTTGCACGTTCTTTACCTGTAAATAATGCCAGGAATGACGCAACCAGGCACTACGTTGGGAAAGGAAATGAAAACGTGGAGTAGGCAGACTTAAAAGGCCACAGCTTAGACATGTTGAAGGCGCGTGTTGTTGGAACAAGCTGGGATGTAATTTGTCTAGGAGGTAATGTTTATGGTTAAACCAAAACACTCTAAAATTGTCCAGGGGAAATTTGGATGGAAAACATAAATAAGATTGTATTAGATAGGCCTTTCCCAATCTTAAAGATTGGGCATAAAGGTTTAAAGCTTGAACATTCATTTTAAAAGATCCGTGTACTTGTACGCACGTTATATCTATCGTGGTCTAGAACATGTACACAATAAAGGACTCAGCCTCAATAGCAAAAAGACAGAAGTAATGGTGGCAACAAAGAAAAAGACTTCACCACAATGCACAAAAAAGACAAGTGGAACAATATTAAAACAGGTAAATGAATTTAATTATCTGGAAACAATGTTAACTTCAGATGGTAGATGTACAACAAAGATGAGATGTAGAATGGCTCAGTCAAAAGTAGCTTTCCAAAAAATTAGGAAGATACTGTGCAATCCATTCTTGACAATAGAAACAAAAAAAAAAAGAGTTCTTAAATGTTAAGCAGAACCAGTTTTAACATATGTATGGTAATCATGGAAAATAGGACAACAGACAAGAAAATCACTGGATGCTGTAGAAATGTGGTTTTAAAGAAGAATTTTGAGAATACCATGGACAGCTAAGAAAAGTAATGAAGATGTTCTGAAAGTGACCAAAGCAAAAAGAGAGCTAATTTCCAATATTAAAAAGAAACAATGATAATTTTTTTGGTCATGTTCTGAGAAGGGAGCAGCTGAAATATATTGTGACAACTGGGAAACGTGAAGGACGAAGAGATAGAGGGAAGCAAAGAGAAAAGATACCAGACAGTTTAAAAGAATAGCTTGGCAGAAGGTCAACAACCGAAATTATAAATAACTGTCGAGATCGAAAGTTGTGGAGAGACATGATCACCTACGACAGCAGTCATGGTACTTGATGATGATGAAACATGTAACACACGTACACAGTAGGTCCAGAAAGCAGTCAGAGACTAAAATGAGACAACTTGCGCCATGTTCTGTTCATCAGAGCTAAGAAAGATCCTGTTCAATCCCACCAAAACACCGCGTACCACTATCACACAACACTGCCTCACACCCACACCCGCCCCTCTTTCCTGTCCCCACCATTCTTTACCGTGTCTCTGAAAATAGTATAAAAAATCTGGCCTAGAATTAAAAGGAGGGAAGGCAACCCGAGTAACTAAAAATAATTTGCTGAAGTCTGATGTGCTTGATAGAAAGAGCCTTGATGTTGAAATCTGGGTTAACCACGCATAATTAAAAGAGGGTGACACAGAGGAATAAACGTCGCCCAAATCAGCAACACCAGCAGAAGGCGGCTTGTAAGATCTCATTATCTGCTATTGGTCGTTTCAAAATATTTTGAAGGTGTTTAAAATTCCATATCTCTGCAACCAATTGATTGATAATGCTGAAATTTTGCATATGGTCTTGTGATTTTTTGGTCCCAAGAAGTACATTCATTTCCTCACCAACAAACGTATAGTTTTAAATATTCTTTATTTGAAGTATACAAATTTAAGGCATTTTGGTCAAACCATATATTTGGAGGAATTACCGCTTCATATGAGTGAGCACCCACGGACTTGTCATCTTGAACGTAATGCGCGCCAATTTCCCTGTTTTAAGCACTAAAAAACACATAAAACGCGTCATAGTTATAATTTTATATCCGGTGCATCCCATTTCCTGTCGTTTTGTTGTGATTTATGTGCAACGGCGTATCCTAATTATTGGGTAATTTCCTTAAATTTGTGATCTGTTAGTCAATGGGTATAAAAGTAAAGTTCCTTACATTGCAATCAGTGGCAATAAAGGTGTATAAATATTTTTGCATAGAAGCTAAGCGTGGAAAACTGTATCGAAGCATCTCAAAGCCAGAAAAGAGAACTATTCACGCATTGGGTATAAGCAAACGCTTTTTCAAACAAGTGCTTAAAGCTAACGGAGTGTCCAGTTCAATCAAGACTAGGACGCTAGGAAGAAAGAAAGTAGTAGTTTTGACAAGGAAGTGATTAGAAGAGCAATTTGTAAAATGTTCGATTCCAAAGAAACTGTGACTTTAAGAAAACTGAAAATTCGACTGAGAGCAGAAAATGACATTGTTGTGTCGAAAACAACATTATGGAGAACTGTTAGAAGCATCGGTTTTACGTTTAGAAAGTACGATAGTGGTAGAAATGTCATCTGCGAGAAGCCGCACTTAGTTTCTATGAGGAGTAAATATTTACGTGAAGTACGGGAAATGCGTAACCAAGGTTATATTGTATTTCTAGATGAATCTTGGATAAATTCTCACCACACAAGTGCCAAGGAATGGCAGTTATCAGATGGAAGTATTAAAAGATGTGTACCCACTGGAAAAGGACAGCGTATTATAATGGCACATGCAGGCAGCCGAAAAGAAGGGTTGGTGAAAAATGCAGAACTTATATTCACCTCTAATTATACTGACAACAGGGACTATCACACCGAGATGAATGGCCATATATTTAGAGAGTGGATTGAAAATACTCTTCTTCCAATTCTAGACAGACCATCCTGTCTGGTAATGGACAACGCGTCGTACCACAACGCTGTGGCAGAAGAAGACAAAATTCCTACATCTACCAGTACAAAAGATGTTATAAAGATTTGGCTAAGAAAGGAAGGAATTCCATTTAACGAGGGATTTTTGAAACCTGAATTACTGTCATTTGTTAAGAAATCGCAAAAGACCAAAGTATTCCAAATAGACAAAATCATTCAACAGCATGGTCATACGTGCTTGAGACTGCCCCCTTATCATCCACAATTAAACCCCATTGAACTCGTTTGGGCAAAAATTAAAGGGCAGGTGGCAGCTGAGAATACAAGTTTTAAACTATGCGATATAAAAGGACTGACATATGCTGCTCTATCACAGATTGACAAAGATTTTTGGTGCAAATGTGAAGATCATGTCTTAAAAGAAGAAAATGACTATTGGAAAAAAGATGGACTATCGTTCGTTCAGCCCAGATTAGTAATCAATATGTTAGACTCCTCTGATTCAGAATAAATGAAATAATAATGGACGTTTTTATATGTCCGCATGATCAATCTTTAGCTAAAGTTGATAACGTTTTGAAAATGTAAAGATTCTTGATATGTGTACTGCAGGCATGCAAAGAAACTAAATCACTTTCATATGTCTTGTTTACGTAAAATAATGAAATTCACATGGAAAGACATAAAATGAACAATGTAGCTCTTTACAGTGAAGAGGATCCCGTGCTTACATCGGACTCTTTAGTCACATGCGTACCCATAAACAATAACTTTGCTTGATATGTCATGCTCGTTATCGCTCGCAACGGATAATTAATTTTTTTAAATGTATTCTTTGTTGTATATTGTTTAAATAGTTTTCATTAATGGAACTGTTTATACGCTGATTTGTTTTAGACCGTCTGTAAAGGCTATAACATTGACATTCTCATAGTATTTTAAACAAAGTAAACAATAGAAAGTAAACAGTTGATAAACGCCTCCAACTTTCAAGTTGTGTAGAGACGCCTATGTCGAGAAGCTGATTTCCATTAATGTACGGTAAATTATTTTCTCCAGGAGCAAAAAGATCCGTAAATTCACTGAGATCAAAGGAAAGTGCTGCTTCTTGATGAAGCATACTTCCTACATCATTAAATTTTGTGAAATCGGTGGGACCTTGGAAAAACAAGGCCAGATGCAAAAAATCAAGTTTGTAAGTGCAGGGAAAGAGGAGATATTTCATGTTAATCGTGAACATTTAGATTTGAAACGACCAATACCAGAAAGTTACACTAGATTTTCCTAAAGAGAATAATTCCGATACTTTGGGAATCTTGGGTCAAGATAGATATTTGTTTGTTTTTTTTCGTTCGCCAGCTTTTACCCTCTGACGAAGTCCCTAGAGACTAGGAACTGAATTTTGCGTGTTAATCCATTTCTCCCTGTGCAGGGGTCCCTCAACGCACAGGCAGAGATATGAGTATGGTTGATTGACAAGTCGCTGAATCCGAATTATGTGCAAATATCGAGCTGCAGGAGCTACCATTAAACTCATCTTGCACTTTCTGTTACAAAAACTGATCAACCATGAACCTGCTTGGATTAGTTGTTTCCATATAAGGCATTGGATGCCATAAACATGATATTATCTGTCTGTTGTGACGTAGAGAGCTCGTCAGATAGACGAGTTTGGCGCTTTATCTTGGCAAGTAGTTTGTATGGACGACCACTATTGTCCATTTAGCAGGCTGTGCACCCTATACCCCAAAAAACAGATACTTAGTGGACCCAAGCGAAAGACTTGGTCGATTCAGCTTGGAATCTGTAATGAAGAGTAATCAGTAAAAATATATAATACTATACAAGTACATACAGCAATCCTAGTGGCTCATGTGCCAAGCTTATCTGTCATAAGTTTGATCAAAGTTTTCATAGTAAAGATGTAGGTACTGATTTATAAAACAAAGGATGCAAGAATTTTTTTTTTTTTTTAATTGCCTTTTGAGAACGTCAAGATAAAAAAAATGAAGATCTAAGGGAAAAGCAAAAAGAACAAAAGTCAATAAAACTTCAGTTTGTGAACAGAAAATTTAAAATGATTGGAAACTTGGCACAAGTGTACAAAACAGGCTTTGTCATTGAACCTACAGAAAAACAAGAAATTTTGAGTTTCAGGAATAAATCAAGAAGAAATACCACGAAAATCGCCAAAAATCGTAGCTTTCCGAATAGTAGAGATTCCGAGAATAGGGATAAACGAGAAGACCTTATCCGTGGCTTGTGCTTCCAAAGCGGGTCAAAAGACTTTGATTGATTTATTGATTCATACTAATTCCTGTATGGTTTCCTGTTGATCAGTGATCTTCAAATTATAGTTACGGACACGAATTTCCGCTATTGTTTAGTGTGCACTTGTGTACCTACAAGATTGTTAGTGCGAAATTCCAAGTATCTGATTTACTTACAAAATCGAGTAAATTTCACCTTCCTTGAGAAACAGAAATATATATCATTTGAGACATTGTGTACAAGGAGATCCGTATTAAAAGAAAATATCCCGTATCCCCTTATTTTTAAGTTTTCTCAATGCTAAATGTTCTTCGCTCCCGTGTGTTACCGGGGCTTCATTATATGGGAAGTAAAGAATAGTGACACTGTGACCTTCCAGGCCTGTCGTAAGAGACGACTAAGGGGATTGATCGATGGCTTGACATGCTGTCATTGTAAAAAGTATTGTTATGGAAACAGAACCATAGATTTTAGCAGCAGGGATCTCTGCAATATGTGCCATTTTGATACGCAAGGTTTCTGCTTTTGAGATTGTAGTTCTGCCCTATGTGCCGTCTTCGGCTCGAAAGGACAATAGATAGATAGAAATGTTCTTCCCTCCCCTCCCCACCCTCCCTCCCTCCCTTCCTTATATAAATATTAGATTTGTTTGCTTATATCATCTTTGTAAAATATTAACTTCCATGAAAAGAGAAATAGAAGTTGGTAAATCAAAGAACCATGACATCCTCCCTCCCTCCCTCCTTCCCCCTCCCTTCCCTAGTTTTTTTCGTGTCTGCCTTCCTTCTTTTTTCTGTTTTTCTTTCTTTATCCTCTGTTCCCTCATTTTTCAATTTTCTTAACCCTATTTTATAGCTTTCTTCCTATATTTCCTTTATTCCTCACGCCATTCTTTTCTCCCTCTCTCCTCCCTTTTAACACCCTACCTTATTTCTTTCTTACTTTCCTTGAGCGTCTATCCGTCTGTCTGTCCATTCAACCGTCTTTATTAGTAATTCTTCCTATCCCTACTTGTTTCCTCAAACAATGGTCTGTATACAAATTAAGTTTAAAACTCGTTGTTAGATACAGCGAACCAAACATACAATGCGAACAATAGCAGTGATTAATTTTCAATACCCATTAACGTATCATCATCATCATCAAGTACCGGGCCTGCTGGCGTAGGTGATCATGTCTCTTAAAAACTTTCGATTTCGGCAGCTATTTATCATTTCTGTTGTTGACCTTCTGCCAAGCCATTCTCTTAAGCTGTCTGTTATTTTTTTCTCTTTGCTTCCCTCTATCTCTTCGTCCTTCAATTTTTCCAGTTGTTACAATATATTCCAGTTGTTCTCTTCTCATTACATAGCCAAAAATTATCATTGTTTCTTCCTAATATTGGAAATTAGTTCTCTTTTTGCTTTGACCTCTTTCAGAACGTTTTCATTACTCTTCTTAGCTGTCCATGGTACTCTAAACATTCTTCTGTAAAACCACATTTCTACACACTCCAGTGAATTTCTTGTCTCTTGTCCTAGTGTCCATGATTCGTATCCATATGTTATGACTGGCTCTACGTAACATTTAAGAACTTATTTTCTTGTTTCTATTGTCAAAAATGGATTGCATAGTATCTTCCTAATTTTTTGGAAAGCTGCTTTTGCCTGAGCCATTCTGCATCTCACCTCTGTTGTACATCTTCCGTCTGAGGTTGTCATTAACGTATGCTCGTGCTTATTGATAAGATACTTGTCATTAATCATACAATCTCTCCTTGCACCTCTAAAAAGCGTCTCTTAACGCACAGGGCACACGTACATCAGTTTGAAGACCGCTGCGCAGATTTACATTACGTCTCGTTCGGTATAAAATCTTCAAGGAAGTCGATGATTATCAAAGTGCTTTACGAGCAGTAGGTCTGTAATTTCCAACAACGCTTGTTGTCAATGTTCATAGATTTACCAACTTGCTTCTCTTTCTCGTTCCATGGAAGTTGGTATTTTGCAAAGTCGATATAAGCAAACAAATCTAATATCGTCTATTTATTATCGTTTCTTATATTCTGCTATACATTAGATACTTAATTCACAAACCAGTCTGGAGGAAATGCATTTATTGATATTTGGTGCAGATTCTGTAATCATCCAGCAAGCGCTTCATCTATTATTGTTTTTTATGTTTGCAAGAAGATTGCATGAAGCTTCCGTTCACCGCCGAAGGGTGAATTTCGATGTTCACTGTGTTTGGGGAGTAATGGAGAGAGATGAGTTCGTAATATACATACATTTAAACAACAAAATGAGGACCAAAGTATTCGCTCTAGTTGGAATACTTTGAGAAGCTGTCTCTAGGACTGTGACAAAAAAAGTTATCTAAATAATGTATAACTATTCTATAGATGAGAGAGAGACTAAGGAAAGAAAGAAAGGAAAGAAAGAAAGGAAAGAAAGAAAGGAAGAAAGGAAAGAAAGAAAAAGAAAGAAAGGAAAGAAAGGAAAGAAAGAGATAGAAAGAAAGAAAGAAAGAAAGAGAGAGAAAGAAAGAAAGAAAGAAAGAAAGAAAAAGAATGAAAGAAAGAAAAAGAATGAAAGAAAGAAAAAAAAAGAAAGAAAGAAAGAAAAAGAATGAAAGAAAGAAAAAGAATGAAAGAAAGAAAGAAAAAGAATGAAAGAAAAAAAGAAAGAAAGAAAGAATTGTGTGGAGTAATGAGAAAATGATAGAATGAGATTTTTTAAAATGGGAGAAATCGAGAATATATAAGACAGAAAACGTAATGAGTGAGAAATTAAGGGTGCGAAAATATAAAAGAGAAAATGAGACAGACAGAGAGAGAGAGAGAGAGAGAGAGAGAGAGAGAGAGAGAGAGAGAGAGAAAGAGAGAGAGAAAGAGGTGAAAAAAAACTAAAAAAAAACAATAAAGAAGCAAATAAAAGAGATAGAAAGACTGAGAGAGAAAAGCGTGGGGTAATAAAAGAACAAGAGTGAGGATGGGGAAGAATGAGAGAGGACAGCAGTGTCAAAATTAGAACGCCTCGGAACTAACAATCGCAGCTTGATGTAAACTGCGACGTCGAATAATTTACTTCAATTTTACGCCTTTTTCATGTACAGTGGTAATTGTCAGGATGAACTATAAAGAAGCTTGATTGATAGAAAGTGTTAGGAAAGAGGAGTAAGAGATGTGGTGGAAGAGCGTAGTGTAATAATGCAAAGAACTTGTGGAAAATAGAAAATGTGATGAAGAAGTCATAATGAGGAACGGTAGAGAAAAGGCTGGACAGAGAGACAAAGATAGAGAAAGTAGAGAAAAGGTAATAGATTGAATGGCTAAGATGAATAAGCATGTTAAGATGAATAATCATGACAAAGATGAATAATCATGGCTGAGATAAATAATCATAAAAAAAAGTATAAGTAAAGTGTCCCCGTCACGCCAAGTGGCGTATAGGGAATATGGTGTTAGTGACCATAAATTTTACAGACCTTCGGCACATTATTTTTGGGGGAATGTGGTCGGTATTACGCCCGTACTGCTTTTTTTCCCAGAAAAAAAATCCGGTACCTAGTAAAGCTGGGTGAACCCGGAAGCCGTCGATTGGGATCGAACCCTACCTCTTGTCCTTTGTAGTCCAATTCACTAACCATGAATAACCTATTTATTGACCTTTCTAGCCGTAGCCGGCCATAGGGCGTAGACCAAGATAGTCCTTCTCTTATCTGAATTTTTGTTCTAGCAGTTTTCAATTCTTTTAAAGATATTTTTTTTATCAAATCTCGCCATTTGTTTCTGTTCTGTGCAAGCAGCTCTATCTCATTGATGGAGCCGATTACTGCTGTTTCTTCTTCTCTCGTCAATGTTCTTCTCAGTGTCTCTCTGGGTCTTCCTCTTTTCCTCTTACCTGTTGTTTCCCACATGAGGGCTTGCTTTGCTATTCGGTTATTATCGCTTCTCATCACATGTCCAACATATGACCATCGTCTTGTCTTTATTCGTGAATAACCATGGCTAAGATGGCTAAGAAATAACCATGTCTAAGATAAATAACCATGGCTAAGATAAATAATCATGGCTAAGATGAATAACCATGGCTAAGATGAATAATCATCGCTAAGACGAATAATCGACATCATTGCACTTCAGGCAACCATTAGGCGTTCACTTTCCAATCAGGAGACACCCAAGGGTTCTCATACTTGTAGAGATTTCTTTATCGCACTGATTCGATACACGCCTCACACTGCCAGTCTCTGCCGATAGAGAAATGAAGATAGAAAGTGCAATGAAGGAGATGGGAAGGTAGAGGCATATAAGTGGAGATTATGATGACATGGTTAAAAGATGAAGAGAGGTATGTAGGGAGAAGGAGGAAGGAAAAAATAATAATAGAATGAGAAATATGATTACGTGAAATGTGCCTGTCTCATGTTCCATATGTGAAAGGCAGAAAAGCACACACAAACACACACACATAAACACACACAAACACATACAAACGCCAACGGGAATATTATAGCAAAATACACGCATTTAAAAAAATGGTAAAGTGTAGGAAACGCCTCGTTAAGAATATTCACAACAAAGTACGCCAAAAATATGCGTTTCTGGCTTCTGGCTTCACTATGGAATGGAGCCAAATCTTACAACGGTAGAAGCCTGTGAAATTTCACATTTGGCGCCCTGTTTTCCATTCAGACTGTGCCGATTATGACGAGAGAGGCTTCCAAATCCAATTGGGTCTGTTGTATGGTTTCTATACAGTGTGTGTATGTGTGTGTACGTGTGTGTTTGTGTGTCAGTGTAAAATCGTTGGCTTCCGGACACGATCAAGATTAGTTCATCTGTCTTTTCCTGAGGTTTTATTTGCAAATAAAAAAGATAATATTAAAATAATATGAATAAAATGTCTTATTTGGTGAATGACAAATTTCTCTTTATCCATTCACCCACCAGTTCTCCACATATATGCACATATATAATATATATATATAAATATACATGTATGTCGCATGCTCATATTTTCAATTGAACTTCAAAGTATTTTATTTAAATTATATACATTTTAATTAGTTACAGCTCAGTTTTCATTGGGTGTAAACTCCGCCCCGTATATTTAAAATGTAATATCGCATACAAAATATATAAAATTTTGTCACGCTTTTACTATAATTTGCAAAACAAACTCTATGTCTAGCAATGAACATTCTGCAAGAAGTATGCAGCGAAGCGAGAAAGAGAAGTAGGCAGAGAAGGAGATGGCAAGATAACATCAAAGATAGGACAGGCTTCAACTTTCCGGTCTCAAAGAATGACTGACGCTGGAGAGAAGTGGAGAAGGTTGACGAAGATTATCATTAGTGCCCGAACGACCTCAGCGTTACGGTAGGAAGAAGAAGATGATGACGAACGAAGAAAGAGAAGAAGAAGACGAAGAAAGAAAGAAAGAAAGAAAGAACGAAAGAAAGAACGAAAGAAAGAACGAAAGAAAGAACGAACGAAAGAAAGAAAGTAAGACAGAAAGAAAGAAAGTAAGACAAAAAGAAAGAAAGTAAGAAAGAAAGAAAGAAAGAAAGAAAGTAAGACAGAAAGAAAGAAAGTAAGACAGAAAGAAAGAAAGTAAGACAGAAAGAAAGAAAGTAAGACAGAAAGAAAGTAAGACAGAAAGAACGAACGAAAGAAAGAAAGTAAGACAGAAAGAAAGAAAGTAAGACAGAAAGAAAGAAAGTAAGACAGAAAGAAAGAAAGAAAGAAAGAAAGAAAGTAAGACAGAAAGAACGAAAGAAAGAAAGAAAGAAAGAAAGAAAGTAAGACAGAAAGAAAGAAAGAACGAAAGAAGAAGAACGAAAGAAAGAACGAAAGAAAGAACGAACGAAAGAAAGAAAGAAAGACAAGAAAGAAAGAAAGAAAAAAGAAAGAAAGAAAGAAAGTAAGAAAGAAAGAAGAAAGAAAGAAAGAAAGAAAGAAAGAACGAAAGAAAGAAAGAAAGAAAGAACGAAAGAAAGAACGAACGAAAGAAAGAAAGAAAGACAGAAAGAAAGAAAGAAAGTAAGACAGAAAGAAAGAAAGAAAGAAAGAAAGTAAGACAGAAAGAAAGAAAGAAAGTAAGACAGAAAGAAAGAAAGAAGAAAGAAAGAAAGAAAGAAAGAAAGAAGAGAGAAAGAAAGAAAGTAAGACAGACAGAAAGACAGAAAGAAAGAACGAACGAAAGAAAGAACGAAAGAAAGAAAGTAAGACAGAAAGAAAGAAAGAAAGTAAAAAGAAGAAAGAAAGAAAGAAAAGAAGAAAGAAAGAAAGAAAGAGAGAAAGAAAGAAAGAAAGTAAGACAGACAGAAAGACAGAAAGAAAGAAAGTAAGACAGACAGAAAGACAGAAAGAAAGAAAGAAAGAAAGTAAGACAGAAAGAAAGAAAGTAAGACAGAAAGAAAGACGGAAGAAAAAGAAGGAATTCTATGAAGTTATAGTTTACATTGAGAATCTGAAAATCATAGTTTACAGAACATAGACTCTGCAATATCTAATACAATTTACACAGCATAAACTAATTGACCTAATATCGTTTTTCAAATACACATTTTGAATAACAAAATATTTGTTGAGAGAGCTTGTACCTAAAGAAAGTTAAACATCGTTGGCAGGAAACAGTTGTTTGGGTTCATCATCATCTCCACTCCATGAACAACTCATAGAGACAGGGGGAGATAAATGTTATGTAAAAAAAAGTAAGCACAAAATAATAAAGAAAGTGAGATACAGAAGCGTTGGAAAGGGTGTGTGCAGCAATGTGGAAGTACATCAAAGCAAGGTATATTGATTTTCTTGGAAACCTGACCTTCAAATTATAGAGGTCACCAAACCAGATAAGAAATCTCCTCGGATAAGCTCGTGTTTGTTGTACGCTGAACTGTTATCGTGGCTCTCTGTGATTTCTGCGAGATGCCTGTCAGAATAGGAAACATTAGTAGCTGCCACGACAGGCAAGATTTAAACTTGCCGACTTCTATTGTCGAGATGTTGTTTCATAAGTGATCATTGTGCTGGTAGTTCACATGAAAATCTGATTATTTAAACATGTGTATTTTGCCAGACAAGTTGTTGGAGAATTTGTTAAGCGTTGGGCCTTAATGAACAAAGAATCTGACAAAACCGTGTAAAAGAGCAGAGATTTGTTACAAGCGTGTAACAGAGCAGTGAGTTTAGTCAATGCGTATACAAGTACTGTGAGGTTTGGAATGACGTAATACAGAACATAGACTTTAACAAAAAGGTGAGATAGAATCTAATTTGGCAATGAAGTGAGAGCCTGATAACAAACTGAGATAGGGTTTGGCAAGGGAATAAGAGTTTAGCATGAAAGCGCGTAAGAATTTGGCAAAGAATTGAGATGAAATAGAGTTTGGTAATGAAAAACAACAGAACAGAGGGTTTGATTAGTATCAGCCAATAAAGCACATTTACCTTAGAATGCGAGTGAGTAATTTAAAAAAAAAGAACTAGCAAGGAAACAAAATTGTTAAGCCCATAGCTAAGAAGTTTGAAATTAGTTTCGGCTCAGATGCACGAAACTCCGCAGAACTTGCGAAGACCTTGATAACATCTATCCACATAAGAGAGCTGGAATTATCTGTCCCAAATGCAAAAATTATGGGCTCTCACAGAAACAAATAAACTACCGTCATCTTGAAGTTTAAAGCTGCAAAGTTTGAAGCAGTCAAATACGCAGATGCGTTTGCTGTTTTGCATAGGCGGAGCTATCGACTATTCACCGCTCAGGTGGAAACGAGGAGTGAATTATTAAGGAAGTCAGCGATTCGTTTACTTGATTACAAGAAGTTTTACAACGTAAATTGTGGCAGTTAACTAAATGGCAATAGAATAACACGAGTCTTTTAAACGCTTGTGCTTTTTCAGTGGATCAATGAGTATGTTCAGGAAGATGAAAATGGGCTTTGGTCTAAGGCAACGGTTTGATTCTCTGAAGACGTCAAGGCTGATTAAAGTCCGCTTCATTCTTGTGTCAAGACTTTTGGATGCAAGAGGGAATAAACGAGCAGACAAACTGACTGCGTTAGCTGTTGTGGAGAACAGACAAGAATGGGCCGGGTTGGCATTGCTCTCAACGAAGCAGGCTGGACGAATAAGAGATTCGGGCAATGAATGTGAATTGACAATCTTGAATTGACTGCAAGAGCAGTGAAGTGAATGTGAATTGACAATCTTGAATTGACTGCAAGAGCAGTGAAGTGAATGTGAATTGACAATCTTGAATTGACTGCAAGAGCAGTGAAGTAAATGTGAATTGACAATCTTGAATTGACTGCAAGAGCAGTGAAGTGAATGTGAATTGACAATCGTGAATAGACTACAAGAGCAGTGAAGTAAATGTGAATTGACAATCTTGAATTGACTGCAAGAGCAGTGAAGTGAATGTGAATTGACAAACTTTAATTGACTGCAAGAGCAGTGAAGTGAATGTGAATTGACAAACTTTAATTGACTGCAAGAGCAGTGAAGTGAATGTGAATTGACAATCGTGAATAGACTACAAGAGCAGTGAAGTAAATGTGAATTAGCAATCTTGAATAGACTACAAGAGCAGTGAAGTGAATGTGAATTGACAGTCGTGAATAGACTGCAAGAACAGTGAAGTTAATGTGAATTAGCAATCTTGAATAGACAGCAAGAGTAGTGATGTCAAATAAAGACTGCTGCGCAGAGAGTTAAAGAAGACTGGTGAATCAACGCAGAACTGGGGTTGTCAGCAATTAAACGTTGAGGCAACAGAGAAGGGGAACCAAGCAAAGCACTTACGGAATAAGGATGCGCAATAAGGATGATCAGTTGTAGATTAACTAGCGAGCTACACAATTCGCCAATAAAAATGCTCCTTTACCGCAAATCAGACTTTCTAGAGTTAATTACGTTGTCTAAAACTACCCGTTGACTTAAATATTAATTAAAGTAAAAAAAAAAAAACGTAAAGAGCCCCCGTCACGCTAAGTGGCGTATGATGTACGTTATAGTATACAGTACACAAGTGTTGATATTTTAATAAATTAAGAACATGTACGATGTGCTGAGAGGAGAAAGTGTCATGAAAGGAATTGTTTATACAAATCAGATATCACAAATCAGTAATAAAATAACATCTACTGAGATTAAATGTGTCAGACGAATGACAGGAAACAGTATGAGAGATTAAATTAAAGATGAAGAACTGAGGGAGAAAAAAAAGCTAGGAGTAACTCCCGTCATAGAATATATAAATAAACAACAGATACAATGGTTTGGCTACGTGACAAGACAAAAGATCACAACACAACACAACGAGCTTTCAATAAACGTTACGAGAACACCAGACCCAAAGGTCGACCACGAAAAAGATGGATCGACGGAATACTGGAAAAACTAGGAAACATAACGGCAGCTGAGGCGAACAGAAGACCAAAAGACCGCAAATTATATACCCCCTCGACGCTGAAAGGCAGATGAGGAAGGAAAGAGGAGGAAGATATCTGACAAGTCACAACATAACCAAAGTGCCATACCGACCGGTCTCGGCAGTTGATGGCTCTCTTGGGGTTTCCTCTCCTGTCAAACCGTACATCATTTGGACTGAGAACTCCGCCTCTGCTCAAAATATTGTCCATCTCTCCCCTTTCCATATAATGAATCCAGCACCCACCTCCCATTTTCTCACTCGCTTTTATTTATTGAAAAAAAAGTTTTGTTTTTTTCTTTGCGGTAAATATTTTTCCTGCATTTATTTCTTTTGTCATCTTTCTATTTGGGAATTTCAATACTTCTGTAAAAATATATCGCCGTGACTTCGTTTCTATTTTTTTTTTTAAGTTTTCTTACTAAATTACCCATGTCTCTTATCTAGTGGCGTAGTTCGGAGAGAGTCTGTGGGGCAGGTACCCTGTTGCACTATTCTTAGTGGCGCAATATTTGAAAGAAAAATAGTAGCTGTATATAAAAGATAGCAGGCTAAGGGACGCAGTACTTACAAGGCCTCTGGCACACCTAACCTACGCTACGCCACTGCTCGTTTCCCTATACCAAAACTGGTCCATATAACACTCAAGAACTGATTTTTCTAGTTTCCATTAGACAAATTTGTTGCACATTAAACTTGTAGCTTCTGACGATAAAAGAGCTACTAATTACCACTCTGATGAACACTCTTCTTATTAGCGCCATTTAGCGTGAGCAAAAATGCCACCTGAAATATGTTACACAAGTGTTAAACATTTCAGCAATTGAAAACGTCTGGCTGGACTGAACCAGTTTGACAAAACTTACTTTTTCTAGACATTAAGTTAAAAGAAAACACGTACGTTAATTATTTCCCCTTCCTGGCTTTAACACCAACGAGGATATATGAAGAAGATAGCGAGTACAGTTTCCATAAAATAACAAAGTGAAGTATAGGTTCCGTGGGGAACGGGCAAATAAATGCATTGCTGCGGTAAAGCTGGTAGCAAGGAACCAGTTGTGGGGTGTAACGTACACTCCTATATGGTATGGTGACAGCTTAAAAAAAAAAAGAACACAACAAAATACTGACGTTTCGGCCTACTTGCGACCTTCTTCAGAAAACAAGAGCGACAACTAACGATGAGGCACAGATAAATATTACTACATCTAGGATGATAGGGGCAGGTAGAGCAAGGAGAAGTGGACACACGAATAAGAGATGAGATGATGAAATAAGAGAGAGAGAGAGAGAGAGAGAGATAGAGAGAGAGAGAAGAGATATGAAAGAGATAGAGATATGTGCTACATGTTGGACGATTTGCGAAATGTGGAAATATGCAATATACATAGAAATGATTATATAGAAATGATTATATATAGAAATGATTATACATAGAAATGATTATACATAGAAATGATTATATATAGAAATGATTATATATAGAAATGATTATATATAAAAGTGAGACTTAGCTTGTAGGCAGAACCTGTCCGCTCACAGTGAAGGTTGGCTGTCAAGTGCCAGAGGGAAGGCCTACTGGATAATCAGTTACGTGGTTAGACTAGCGGCCGGACGAGTAGTGATGCAGACAAGCGTGACACAGGTAAAAACTAGAGATTTATGAGGTTGTGAAAGTAAACAGACTAAGCCGATATAGTCCAGGTACCCTAGCGATAAGTGGGGGCGTAATGAGGGACAGGTACTCTTCACGCCTTGTTAGGCGTATAATGTTAGTGGCTATGGCTATATTTTTTCCATGACCACGGCACATTCTTGGGTTATGTCGTCGGTATCACGCGAGGTCGCCTTTACTTCCTAGACAATCTCTGGTACCAATGTTTAGAGGCTGGGTGAACCCCGGAGCCTTGGCAGCTCTACAAGAAAAGAAATACAGAAATTCTGGGGATTGAATCAGGACCCTTCTGATCAGTAAGCGAGCGCACTAATCACTCAACCACAGGGGCTTCTTGTTTTTAAAATGTGTAGGCTGGAGTTATTTGTTGTTCTTGACATCGTTGTTTAATTAGTAGATTTGCAAAAAAATTACTCGGCTCTGATGTGTTTAGTGAATTAAGTGAAGTTAGAGAGTTTAAAGAGAATGGTGTGTCGTTTCTTTGTAGATATTCTTCAGTGGATCAAGACTCGTAGAATTTAAGAACTGTAGAGATACAATAATAGACGTGTAGAGAAACTACAATTGAAGTGTCATTATCATCAAGTACCAAGCCTGCTGGCCTAGGTGATCATGTCTCTCCACAACTTTCGATCTCGACATTTATTTATCATTTCTGTTGTTGACCTTCTGCCAAGCCATTCCCTTACGCTGTCTGATATCTTTTCTCTTTGCTTCCCTTTATCTCTTCGTCCCTCAATATTCCTAGTTGTTACAATATATTCCAGCTGTTCTCTTCTCATTACATGACAAAAAATTATGATTGTTTCTTCCTAATATTGGAAATTAGCTCTCTTTTTGCTTTGACCTCTCTCAGAATCTCTTCATTACTCGTCCATGGGATTCTCAACATTCTTCTATAAAACCACATCTCTACAGACTCCAGTGACTTTCTTGTCTGTTGTCCTATTGTCCATGATTCACATCCATTTGTTAAAACTGGTTCTCATAACATTTAAGAACAATTTTTCTTGTTTCTATTGTCAAAAATTGATTGCATAGTATCTTTCTCTATACTATGATATCCTCTATACCATGAGGAAGACACTATGCAATAGAAGTGTGGAGGTACAATACTAGAAGTGTGGAGGTACAATAATAGAAGTGTGGAGGTACAATAATAGAAGTGTGGAGGTACGATAATAGAAGTGTGGAGGTACAATAATAGAAGTGTGGAGGTACAATAATAGAAGTGTAGAGGTACAATAATAGAAGTGTGGAGGTACAATAATATAAGTGTAGAGGTCCAATAATAGAAGTGTAGAGGTACAATAATAGAAGTGTAGAGGTACAATAATAGAAGTGTGTACAATAATAGAAGAGGTACAATAATAGAAGTGTAAGGTACAATAATAAAGGTACAATAATAGAAGTGTAGAAGTACAATAATAGAAGTGTAGAGGTACAATAATATAAGTGTAGAGGTCCAATAATAGAAGTGTAGAGGTACAATAATAGAAGTGTAGAGGTACAATAATAGAAATGTATAGGTACAATAATATAAGTGTAGAGGTACAATAATAGATGTGTATAGGTACAATAATAGAAGTGTAGAGGTACAATAATAGAAGTGTAGAGGTACAAAAATGGAATTGTAGAGGTACAATAATAGCACTACCCCCCCCCCCCCCCCCTTTCAAACACACAGGCATAAACACTTTTAGATAGCTGAGTTGGCCGTATGCTCTAGCGTTTGACTTCACATGGCAAGGCGCTGTGCCAATGCTCGATCCTGCTTCGAACCATATATTGTTCTTTGTTTTTTTCTGCTGTTGATTATTTGTGATTTTTTACCGAGTGCTGTAAACATGCCTCCTCCTCTAAAATGATTCGCTGATCTATCACCTCAGGGAAGCTCCCCTCTATAATATTCATGTATTATTATTTGTCCCCATTAGCACTTAGATTTATCATTGTAATGTTATATCCACAAAGAGCTGTTGGGCTATCTCTATCTTTTACAAGATATGATTTTATATTTAAGTTGGTACATTTTCTACATTGGACTAATTTACCTCGTATCAGATTCGCATCAAATTCGCCTTAAAGTCCACCGGCCGTTAAATAAACGTTGGACTTTAATCATCAGAAATCAGAGTTAAATTTTAACACACTAGAGATTTGGGTTAAAATTTCGCTCACTTGAAGCTGATGTCATTATCGTACTTTGCACACGTGCCGCGCAATATCGAAAAGTTCTCCAGTCCAGGCTTAGAGACAGATATGAATTATGTTCTAAAAAAAAATCAGAGGCCCCAAATATGGGACTTTATTTCTGGGATTATCCTTGTCTGACCTCCATGAATCACGTTCTAAGTCTGTTAATTCCTGAAGATAATTAGATCGGCTTTTCTGTTTAGTTGATAAAATATGGGATTTGGTCTCTTGTTTATACATTAGGGGATTTGGTCTCTAGTTTATACATTAGGGGATTATGTCTCTAGTTTATACATTAGGGGCTTCGGTCTCTAGTTTATACATTAGGGGATTATGTCTCTAGTTTATACATTAGGGGCTTTGGTCTCCAGTTTATACATTAGGGGCTTTGGTCTCCAGTTTATACATTAGGGGCTTTGGTCTCCAGTTTATACATTAGGGGCTTTGGTCTCCAGTTTATACATTAGGGGCTTTGGTCTCCAGTTTATACATTAGGGGCTTTGGTCTCCAGTTTTTACATTAGGGGCTTTGGTCTCCAGTTTATACATTAGGGGCTTTGGTCTCCAGTTTATACATTAGGGGCTTTGGTCTCCAGTTTATACATTAGGGGCTTTGGTCTCCAGTTTATACATTAGGGGCTTTGGTCTCCAGTTTATACATTAGGGGCTTTGGTCTCCAGTTTATACATTAGGGGCTTTGGTCTCCAGTTTATACATTGGGGGCTTTGGTCTCCAGTTTATACATTAGGGGCTTTGGTCTCTAGTTTATACATTAAGGGCTGTGATCTCTAGTTTATACATTAGGGATGTGGTCTTTAGTTTATACATTAGGGGATGTGGTCTTTAGTTTATACATTAGGGGATGTGGTCTTTAGTTTATACATTAGGGGATTTGGTCTTTAGTTTATACATTAGGGGATGTGGTCTTTAGTTTATACATTAGGGGATGTGGTTTTTATTTTATACATTAGGGGATTTGGTCTTTAGTTTATACATTAGGGGATTCGGTCTTTTGTTTATACATTAGGGGATTCGATCTCTAGTTTATACATTAGGGGATGTGGTCTTTAGTTTATACATTAGGGGATGTGGTCTTTAGTTTATACATTAGGGGATGTGGTCTTTAGTTTATACATTAGGGGATTCGGTCTCTAGTCTATACATTGGGGGATTCGGTCTTTTGTTTATATATTAGGGGATTCGGTCTTTTGTTTATATATTAGGGGATTCGATCTCTAGTTTATACATTAGGGGATGTGGTCTTTAGTTTATACATTAGGGGATGTAGTCTTTAGTTTATACATTAGGGGATTCGGTCTCTAGTTTATACATTGGGGGATTCGGTCTTATGTTTATACATTAGGGGATTCGGTCTTATGTTTATACATTAGGGGATTCGGTCTTTTGTTTATACATTATGGGATTCGGTCTTTAGTTTTATAGTAGGGGCTTTGGTCTTTAGTTTATATAGTAGGGGCTTTGGTCTTTAGTTTATATAGTAGGGGCTTTGGTCTAGTTTATATAGTAAGTGATTTAGTCTTTCTCTAATATATATAGAAGGGGATTTGGTCTTTAGTTTATACATTAGGGGCTTCGGTCTTTTGTTTATACATTTGGGGATTCGGTCTCTAGTTTATACATTAGGGGATTCGGTCTTTTGTTTATACATTAGGGGATTCGGTTATTTTGTTTATACATTAGGGGATTCGGCCTTTTGTTTATACATTGGGGGATTCGGCCTTTTGTTTATACATTGGGGGATTCGGTCTTTTGTTTATGCATTGGGGGATTCGGTCTTTCGTTTATACATTGGGGGATTCGGTCTTTTGTTTATACATTGGGGGATTCGGTCTTTCGTTTATACATTGGGGGATTCGGTCTTTTGTTTATACATTAGGGAACTTGGTCTTTAGTTTATATAGTAAGGCCTTTGGTCTTTAGTTGTATAGTAGGAGCTTTGGTCTTTAGTTTATATAGTAGGGGCTTTGGTCTAGTTTATATAGTAAGTGATTTGATCTTTCTCTAATATATATATAGAAGGGGATTTGGTCTTTAGTTTATATATTAGGGGATTTGGCCTTTAGTTTATATAGTAGAGGCTTTTATCTTTAGCTTATATAATAGGGGCTTTGGTCTTTAGTTTATATAGTAGAGGATTTGGTCATTCTTTACTTTATATAGCAGGGACTTTAGTCTTTAGTTTATATAGGATGTGCTGGGCTTTGATACTTTGTCTACGACTGAGACTGGTATCTTGATGGCATGTTTGTAGAGAGTGTGAGATGATAGATAGACCGTCAGATCAGACTGGCTGGCAATTAGAGAGAGAGAGAGTCCCATCATCAACAGGTGCCATGCTGGTTGGCGTCGACGATCGTCTCTCTCCACATCGTTTGCTCCTTCATGCATGTCATAATTTAAGTCGGTGTTCTATTATTATATCATTTGGATAAGCTGTTCAATGTTTTCCCCTTGGTTTTCCTCTGATTTTCCTCTGATTTTCTTTCCACTCACTCTCTCCGTTGTTATAATATTCTCAATTCTTTCTTTTCGCATCACATGCCCAATAAATGCAGATTGTCTTTTCCTTGTGATTCTGTGGCTCTTTCTGGTATCTCCAGTCCTTTTTAAACATTCTCCATTAATAATTGTTGCTGTCCATGGTATTCATATTATTCTACTGATAAAGCACATCTCCGCTGCCCTTAATGTTCTCTGTGTTGTCTTGATTATCGCCCATGACTCACTTCATTATAGTTGAACAGATTATATGCAGCACTTTTAGGACACGTTTTCTAAAATTAATAGACAATATTTTGTTACATAGGATATTTTTCATTCGATGAAATTATCTTTGCTTGTCTTATTAGGCAATAGAGAGTATACGCATAAAATCGGTATATTGAAATGAGAGTGCGGAACTAACATATAGTGGTTTGTCTGTACCGATACCTCTACTCTGGCATAGGCCAGATAAAAAAACATGGCTCTTACATTATCAATATTCTAAAGTTGTAATTAACTATCCATTTCCGTCATTGTAATTATATATTGAGTTAACTATACAAGTGATAATGACTGGATTAATTATCTATTAATTGTGGCAGGTTTCCTGGTGTCAAGATTGACCGCTGACTAGTTCTTATCGTTTAATTAACCCGGACAGGGCGACAGCCAATTATCATTGGAGAGTGATATATGATACAGGCGTGGCGTTATATGATGGGCCTGTGATTATCAGAGAGCAATTGTGTTAGCGTGGGAATTATGATGTCAGGTGTATCTTTAATTTCTTTGATTAAAGAGTCGAATGCCTTGGTGACTTCAATAAATATTCCAGCTTTGTGACCATTATTAGGCGTATGGTTCTGGACAGTAAATATCTCTCTCTCTCTATTCTTTTCTATCTACCTACCTACCAACATCCCTTCCATGTCTTGAGTACATCAAAATACTTTGTACCATCATGGCTAAGCAAGTAGTAAAATCATCATCATGTGCCATACCGGTTGGCGTAGGTGATCATGTCCCTCTACAATCTTCTATCTACAGTGCATCGTATCAGTTCTGTTGTTGACTGTTTTCCATGCCATGACACAAAGCTATCCGGTATTTTCTCTCTTTGTCGTCCGCGATCTCTCTTTCCTTTTATTTTGCCAGTTGTAACCAAGTATTCCAACTTTCATCTTCTCATGATGTGCCCGAAAAATGTTGATTGCTTCTTTCTGATGTTTTTTAAGAGCTCCCTTTTTGTGTTGGCCTCTTTGAGAACTTCCTCACTGGTCTTTTTAGCTGTCCAGGGAACTTTCAAAATTCTTTTGAGAAATCCCATCTCTGTGGCCTCTAATTGTCTTTTCATTTGTTTGTCTACTGTCCCTGATTTGCTTCCATAGGTCAGAATTGGTTCTATATAGCACCGATGAACTCTCATTCTCATTTTTATTAAAATAGATTTGTTGCATAAGATATTTTTCATTTTCTGAAATGCTATTTTGGCCTGAGCTATTCTGCTTTTTATTTCTCTGGTGCATCTTCCATCTGATGTTATTATTGTGCCCAAGTATTTGAAACGTTGCACTTGTTTCAGATTTGTCTCGTTTATTTTTATGCTGCATGATGGTGGTGATTGTTTCTTCGTTATAACCATTACTTCTGTTTTCTTACTATTCAGACTGAGACCTTTCTTGTTGCTTTCTTTTACTATTATGTCTATCATTTCTTGTAGTTCATTCTCTGTCTCTGCTATTAAGACTGTGTCATCCGTATATCGCAAATTATTTATGTTGTGACCGTTGACTTCAATTCCTTTTTTGTCCACTATTGATCTCATAATATGTTCGCTGTAAAGTGAAAACAAATCAGGTGACAGAACACAGCCTTGTCTGACTCCTTGCTTTATATATTGGAATTGTCCTGTTTGGTTGTTAATTCGTATAACTGCTGTTTGTTACAAGTACATGTTTTTTTTATGATTCGCAGATCCTTGCCATCAATGTTTAATTTCTCCAGCATATTGATTATTTCCACATGCTTTACTTTGTCAAATGCTTTCGTGTAGCCTATAAAGCACATATATATATCTTTCTTTATCTCTATAGATCTTTCTATCAATGTTCTTAAGATGTATTTTGCATTATTGGTGCCCTTTCCTTCCACAAATCCACATTGTTCCTCACTTATTTCTGGTTTTATGTTGTAAAGGTAAGTAAAAAGCCATGTCACGCCAAGTGGCATATATAGAGAATATGGTGTTAGTGACCATAATTTTTATAGACCTCCGGCACATGATTTTTGGGGTAATGTGGTCGGTATTAGGTCCGTGCCGCTTTACTTCCCCAGTAAAAAAATTAGGTACCCATTTAAGGCTGGGTAAAACCCGGAAGCCGTCGATCAGGATTGAACCCGATCTCTAGCCCGTTGTAGTCCAGTTCAGAAACGATTGAGCTATCGCGGTTGCCGCCATCATGGCTAAGTTCATCCGATTTTCTTCAGTTTGACATGTGAGGATCGTGGCAGTCCAAGCAGTAATGAACTATGTTGGTATAGGAGACTCGGTGCTATCGTATAACTAGGATGAACAACCTCTCCAGCAAAACTCGAGAAATCAGGAATGCCTTTTAAATCACCACATAAACTGCCAAGATCTAAAGACCACAGACTTGTGATCGATCATAGTTGTCAATATCATGAGATGAACTCTCACGTTCAATTAGCTTTATAATTTTTCTTACATAAATTTTCCGTATTTATAAAACATGACATATTTATTCCTCACATCATCTTTCTTTATTCCTCTCATCATCTTTCTTTATTCCTCTCATCATCTTTCTTTATTCCTCTCATCATCTTTCTTTATTCCTCTCATCATCTTTCTTTATTCCTCTCATCATCTTTCTTTATTCCTCACATCATCTTTCATTATTCCTCACATCATCTTTCTTTATTCCTCTCGTCATCTTTCTTTATTCCTCTCGTCATCTTTCTTTATTCCTCTCGTCATCTTTCTTTATTCCTCTCATCATCTTTATTCCTTCATCATCTTTCTTTATTCTCTCGGCATCTTTCTTTATTCCTCTCATCATCTTTCTTTATTCCTCTCATCATCTTTCTTTATTCCTCTCATCATCTTTCTTTATTCCTCTCGGCACCTCTCATTTTTTTATTCCTCTCATCATCTTTCTTTATTCCTCTCATCATCTTTCTTTATTCCTCTCATCATCTTTCTTTATTCCTCTCATCATCTTTCATTATTCCTCTCATCATCTTTCATTATTCCTCTCATCATCTTTCTTTATTCCTCTCATCATCTTTCTTTATTCCTCTCATCATCTTTCTTTATGCCTCTCATCATCTTTCTTTATTCCTCACATCATCTTTCTTTATTCCTCACATCATCTTTCTCTTTCTTTATTCCTCACATCATCTTTCTTTATTCCTCACATCATCTTTCTTTATTCCTCTCATCATCTTTCTTTATTCCTCTCATCATCTTTCTTTATTCCTCACATCATCTTTCTTTATTCCTCACGTCATCTTTCTTTATTACTCTCGTCATCTTTCTTTATTACTCTCGTCTTCTTTCTTTATTACTCTCGTCATCTTTCTTTATTACTCTCTGCATCTTTCTTTATTCCTCTCATCATCATTCTTTATTCCTCTCATCATCTTTCTTTATTCCTCTCGTCATCTTTCTTTATTACTCTCGTCATCTTTCTTTATTACTCTCGTCATCTTTTTTTATTACTCTCGTCATCTCGTCTATTCCTCATATATATTTTCTCTATTCCTCTCATTAACTTTTTATATTTCTGTCATTAGCTTTCTCTCACTAATATTCTCTAATGACTTCATCATCCTTCTCTATTCCTTTCATCATTTTCTCTATTATTCCTCTCATCATCTTTCTCTATTCCTCATCATCATCTTTAACTTCATCATCTATTTCTCTCAACTTTTAACTCCTCCATCATTTTTTTCCATCTTATCTATTTCTTATATTCCCCTCTCAACTATTGCTTTTCATATTTTTCTCCATCCCTCTCTCATCTATTTCTGAAATCAACTGCCTCCATTCCTCTCTAAATCTATCTATTTCTGAAATCAACTCTCCATTCCTCTCATTATCTATTTCTGAAATACTGCCTCCATTCTCTCATTAAATTCCTGAAATCAACTGCCTCATCATTAAATTATCTATCTATTGCTCTCATTCATCATTTTTCTCCATCCCTCTCATTAAATCTATCTATTTCTGAAATCAACTGCCTCCATTCCTCTCATTAAATCTATCTATTTCTGAAATCAACTGCCTCCATTCCTCTCATTAAATCTATCTATTTCTGAAATCAACTGCCTCCATTCCTCTCATTAAATCTATCTATTTCTGAAATCAACTGCCTCCATTCCTCTCATTAAATCTATCTATTTCTGAAATCAACTGCCTCCATTCCTCTCATTAAATCTATCTATTTCTGAAATCAACTGCCTCCATTCCTCTCATTAAATCTATCTATTTCTGAAATCAACTGCCTCCATTCCTCTCATTAAATCTATCTATTTCTGAAATCTATCTATTTCTGCTGTCTCCATTCCTCTCATTAAATCTATCTATTTCTGAAATCAACTGTCTCCATTCCTCTCATTAAATCTATCTATTTCTAAAATCAACTGCCTCCATTCCTCTCATTAAATCTATCTATTTCTGAAATCAACTGCCTCCATTCCTCTCATTAAATCTATCTATTTCTGAAATCAACTGTCTCCATTCCTCTCATTAAATCTATCTATTTCTGAAATCAACTGCCTCCATTCCTCTCATTAAATCTATCTATTTCTGAAATCAACTGTCTCCATTCCTTATTCCAACTTTAGATCCTCATAAACTACCTCCCATTCTCACAAATCAGAAACGTGTAACAAATTTGACGATTTTTCTCTCTCTCTCTCTCACTCTCTCTCTCTCCTACCCCACCCTACTCAATTAATAACAACTTGCTGCTGACAGTTTTTTTTTATTTCTCTTCTTTCTCTCTTCTTCTCCAGATCTTCAATACCCCCACACTCCTATTCAATTAATTAATTATGCACAAGCTGCACTGCGCATGTATAACGCATTTATTTGAAGGCAAATGTTATACTATAACCAGGGAAGTTAATGACTAAATGAGACTGAGGGTAAGCCATTACGCAAATTTGAAAAGCTAGTAATGCCTAGTGGGTTCACAGAAGAAGAATAACACACCAAGGCTTTTTTCATTGGAAAGTTCAAGTGGACATGAATTTATTGTTTATAGCTTGTTTTTTTTTTTACGAGGACACACAGACAAGGGAGGTAGTAGTTAAAATTTAGAGCTCGACCAGGGAGATGTAAAGAAAATCCACTACACTCACACTCTCTCACTCTTTCTCTCACTCTCTTTCACTCAACAACAAACTCACCCGTCATTCTACACATTTATCCATTCATCCGCCTTACCTTTTAATCAATTACCAATTCTTTTGGCACATTCATTCAGTCACACGTTTTTTTTATAACTCATTCGTTCCCTCATTCACGCATGCTTTCTCTCTCTTTTTCTATCTTTCTCATACTTTGTCTCGAACTTACGCCGTTGTTTGCTCTCTCACACTTTCCCAATCACACTTTCCCTCTCACACTTTCTCTCTCTCACGCTGTTCCCTCTCACGCTGTTCCCTCTCACACTTTCCCTCTCACACTTTCCCTCTCACACTTTCTCTCTCTCACGCTTTCCCAATCACACTTTCCCTCTCACACTTTCCCTCTCACACTTTCTCTCTCACACTTTCCCTCTCACACTTTCTCTCTCACACTTTCCCTCTCACACTTTCCCTCTCACACTTTCTCTCTCACACTTTCCCTCTCACACTTTCTCTCTCACACTTTCCCTCTCACACTTTCTCTCTTACTTTTTCTCTCAATTTTCTCTCACACACTTTCTCTCACACACTTGCTCTCACACACTTTCTCTCACACACTTTCTCTCACACTTTCACAATCACACTCTCACAATCATACTTTCACAATCACACATTCTCTCACACTTTCCCTCACGTTTTCTCTCTCGCCCTTTCTTTCTCACACTTTCTCTCACACACTTTCTTTCACACTTTCTCACTTTCCCTCCACACTTTCTCTCCCACACTTTTTCTCGAAACCACCAAATTACTCCTTCATTCACTCACTCACACATTCACCTATTTCTCACTCGCCCACTCGCTCACTCAACCACCCACTTACTCCTTCACCCACTCACTCACACATTCACTATTTGCTCACTCGCCCACTCACTCACTCAACCACCCACTTACTCCTTCACCCACTCACTCACACATTCACCTATTTGCTCACTCGCCCACTCACTCACTCAACCACCAAATTACTCCTTCACCCACTCACTCACACATTCACCTATTTGCTCACTCGCCCACTCACTCACTCAACCACCCACTTACTCCTTCACCCACTCACTCACCCATTCACCTATTTGCTCACTCACCCACTCACTCACCCATTCACCTATTTGCTCACTCACCCACTCACTCACCCATTCACCTATGTTTTGCTGATCGTTCTGACATCAACATACATCGCTATGCCAGGCATACATCCAGGCATATATGGTGGAGTAGATAGGCTACAGGTAAGACATTTTTCTATAGACACGAAGTTTCTGGGATCTACTCCACAGACATTTTTCTATAGACACGAAGTTTCTGGGATCTACTCCACAGACATTTTTCTATAGACACGAAGTTTCTGGGATCTACTCCACAGACATTTTTCTATAGACACGAAGTTTCTGGGATCTACTCCACAGGCATTTTTCTATAGACACGAAGTTTCTGGGATCTACTCCACAGGCATTTTTCTATAGACACGAAGTTTCTGGGATCTACTCCACAGGCATTTTTCTATAGACACGAAGTTTCTGGGATCTACTCCCCAGGCGGAGAGATATATTTGAGAATCCAAGATTTTGTCGCGGCTTAACCGGTCTCTGGGTAGTGATGTTCAATGTCAAACCCTCGCAAATGAAGGTTAAAAAAAGAAAACAAACAAGAAAAAACAGATGATCCGATGTACAATCCGTCCACGTTAAAGAACAAGAAAAGAAAAGGATAAATGTGGCCACTAAAGGGGAATAATTATGAGATAAAAATGAACCCAATTACCCCCCTTTCAATTTTGAAGGTCTGTCCGGTACTACAGAGTTCGTGCATCTGAGCTTAAACCATCTTCAGTGCCTTCGTTGGAGTATGGCAACGGTGTTGCACGCGGATGGGAGGGGGGTGAGGGGGTATTGGGGATGAGATCTGAACACTCTATTCTATTCTATTCTATTCTATTCTATTCTATTCTATTCTATTCTATTCAATTCTGTTCATGGAACCAGCTTGTTTTATTGCAATCGTGAATTCCTTATCCGCCCCATCACTTGTCACAGTATTTCCCTAAATGCATCGGTAAATTCCGCTGACAAGGTCGTTCCATGCACATCTTACTCGACTTCACAGGCGATGATTCCAAAACTCCTAAGTCTCCCCTTACAACATACCTGACAGGTAGCTGTGGCTTTATTCTTTTCTGCTCTCGTCCTGGGGGCCCCGGTAACCACACAGGGATGAGCACTCTGGATTTATCCAATGTGTGACGAAGCCAATGTGTTGACTAAACGTTGACTAAACTAAACAGAACCAGACATATGTAGCGCATGCCAGTCAGGAATACTTGGAAAGAAATATAATAGTATTGTCAACAGATACTGTGCATGATCATCGTTAATACAATTTTTTAAAAATCCCAAATTCTAATTATTGCTTTGTTTAATATATTTCAGTCCTTCAGCTAAGCGGCCATTATTCTCCAGTCCTATATTCCTCCTCCAAATAAAAAGCAGAATAGCTCAGGCCAAAATAGCATTTCAGAAAATGAAAAATATGTTATGCAACAAATCTATGCCAATAAAAATGAGAAAGGGAGTTCATCTGTGCTATATAGAACCAATTCAGACCTATGGAAGCGAATCAGGGACAGTAGACAAACAAATGAAAAGACGATTAGAGGCCACAGAGATGGAATTTCTCAGAAGAATGTTGAAAGTTCCCTGGACAGCTAAAAAGACCAATGAGGAAGTTCTCAAAGAGGCCAACACAAAAAGGGAGCTCTTAAAAAACATCAGAAAGAAGCAATCAACATTTTTCGGGCACATCATGAGAAGAGGAAAGTTGGAATACTTGGTTACAACTGGCAAAATAAAAGGAAAGAGAGATCGCGGACGACAAAGAGAGAAAATACTGGATAGCTTTGTGTCATGGCATGGAAAACAGTCAACAACAGAACTGATACGATGCACTGTAGATAGAAGGTTGTGGAGGGACATGATCGCCTACGCCAACCGGTATGGCACTTGATGATGATAATGATGATATTCCTCCAGGCAGACTCCCATACACGGGATAAATACCATAAAGATAGATATATATTGATACAATTGAAATACCGTAAAGATAGATCGATGTTACCCCACTTGCTGGGTATCCTGCAACAGTTATATGGCCTACCGTCCACTTCTTTCCTGACTGCACGAGATTTTCCAGTGAATTTATTTTCCTATCTGAGCCAGTCTGACTGGATGACGAGCGTGTAAACTGTAAGCAGATACGGTACCATGAAAGCTTGTCAGCTAATTTTAGACCTGGCTATACCATGAAATCTTCACAATTGTCAAATGTCACATCGGTCAGTGCACCTATTACGCCATTCCACATATGTCAACGCCTGTGTTCTCAATAACTCCTGTGTTCCGTTATTTCTGTGTCATATTGTGAGCGACGTGCTTTATTTTCTCTCTAATATTTCTGTAATAACAAAACTCAAAGCTATTCACTTAACACAGTCTGTATTACTGCAGAATTAAGTAGCACTATTTTTTTGTTTAGCAGTCAAGAAAAAGTTAGTAATATGGTGCTTTCAGTAGCTCTGATGTGAGAATCATTATCATTTAGTCCTAACATTAACACTGTTTCAGCGCTTTACTACAATTTCAGCTTTATGGCTTACCACTCAGTGTTTCTCTCATCCGAATGAAGATAATTGAATGACTTTCTCATCAGAATGAAGATAACTGAATGACTTTCTCATCAGAATGAAGATAATTGAATGATTTTCTCATCAGAATTAATATAACTGAATGGCTTTCTCATGTGAATGAACACAACTGAATGACTTTCTCAACTGAATGAAGATAACTGAATGAAGATAACAGCATATCACTGATGATTCATGACTTGTACAACGTGGCTCAGTATAATCTCAGGACCGACATTTTAACTAATTCATTGTCAACTACTTTGAGCATGCTTTCTGCACAATCATCTACGTGTGGCAGGCTACTGTAACTAGAGATTCCCCCTTTAGATCGGTCGATCAACGACTTCCCTTCATGCATGATCGTTCTTAAAATTACGTTAAGTGTAAGTAGATGCTTATCATGTGTAATGCACCAACTGGCTTATACACACGCTTTTCAGTCCTATACATTCCCTAATGATCCTTCTAACTAAAGATGAAAGCAATTGTGAGCACTTCACATAGCTACTATATACTTCGACAATACCGATTCCACAAGAGTCATGCGCTCTTTGGCAACCTTTAATAGAAGTAGATGACTATCAGCGATTGTCTGAGCTCCATAGTTTTCAGTGGAGTGTCGCTATTGGTTATTACGTGCCTACTGTTCCAACGCACTTTTCACTTTCATTTTTTTTAAAATAACCATCATATCACATCATATCACATCATATCACGATCATTTTAATATTAGTCATCATGTGCCAAATCGGTCCTTGAACAACTCTATGTTCCCAATGCATCGTATCAGTTCTGTTGTTGACTGTTTAACGTCCAACAACAAGAGGCTAGTATCTTCTCTCTGTGTCCTCCGCGATCTTTTTTTTCATCGTATTTTTCCAGTTGTAACCAAGTATTCCAATTTTCCTCTTCTCATGATGAAATGTCTATATATTTCTTTATGTTTTTTTTCATGAACTGAATTTTTTTGTGTTGGTCTCTTTGACAATGTCCTCGTTGGCCTTTTTTAGCTGTAACTCAAAACTCTTCTGAGAATTCGTATCTTTGTGGCCTATAATTGTACTTTCATTTATTTGTCTACTGTCACTGATTCTCTTCCATAGGTCAGAATTGTCTCTATATAGACCAACGAACCCTCTCTCACTCTCTCTCTCACTTATATTGACATTGACTTTTTGCAGTTTTTTTTTCTGAAATGATTCTTTGGCCTCTGCAATTCTGCATTTTATTTATGTGTTGCATAGAATTCCAAGGTGAGGTAAAAGAGAGTCAGAGTGAGAAATCACAGAAATGCCCCATGGTATGCTCCAGGGTGAGCCGAAAGAGAGTCAGGGTGAGAAATCACAGAAATGCCCCATGGTATGCTCCAGGGTGAGCCGAAAGAGAGTCAGAGTGAGAAATCACAGAAATGCCCCATGGTATGCTCCAGGGTGAGCCGAAAGAGAGTCAGAGTGAGAAATCACAGAAATGCCCCATGGTATGCTCCAGGGTGAGCCGAAAGAGAGTCAGGGTGAGAAATCACAGAAATGCCCCATGGTATGCTCCAGGGTGAGCCCAAAAAGAGAGTCTGAGGGAGAGAGAGAGAGAGATCACATAAATGCCCTTCTGAGGTCCCCAGGGTGAGGGGAAAGAGATTCAGACTAGAGACAAATGGCTAAGAGCAGAAAAAAATGGTGTGGAGTAGCAATAGCATGTTGTCTTGGCGATAGATCGCTCCATCTCAGCTTGACACTCTCTCGTCGATCCAGCTGCACAAAAATAGATATCTGATTCATTGAATTAGAGACGACAAATAGCGACGAGGGAGAGCACTACCACTCTCATCTAAAAATGTTAAGACCCAGAAGGGTAAAGTTTAATAGTTTATTCCCCTCAATATTCAAATATATCGCGAGACACTCTTTAGATGAAGCGAAAACTGACCACTGACCGTGCAAGGTGAAGCGATATCGTTGCTGTCTTTAAAAAATAAATATCACGTTGGGACAGCTTGTTGTTTCTTTAAGTTCTCAACAATTTACGAAAAGACATTTCAAACGTTAATAACTCATTTCTAAATCACAGTTAAGAAAGATCAGTGCATGTGAGATATGATGCTTGAGAAAAGTAACAAACAACACAAGAATAGATAGAATACCAAATAAAACCATAAGAAAAAGGGTAGGAACAAAACCCTGCCAGGAATATATAGAACAACAACAACTTAAATGGTTTGGCCACCTGGTCAGAATGAATCCTCACAAATCACCATCAAAGGCGTTCTTCTCGAGAATGCATGGGAAAAGACCAAGAGGAAGACCCAGAAGAAGATGGATAGATGCAGTGACAGAGACATGTAACAACAAAGGGAAATAACTAATTCAGACAGTTCGAGCAGCTCAAGAACGACAAATGGTATAACCACGACACCTTTTAAGTATCAGTGAAAAGAGAAAAGAAGAATTAACTCACTAACTCAATTTAATCAATTTGAAATTATGTTAACTCCCTTTTTGTTCACGACAACATAATTCGGCCATAAGCATAATATTAATTACCGAATGCAATTATAACGTATACGTTACATATGACTGCGAGCCATATACAAATAATCAGAAAAAAAAAATTATAATACCAAGAAAACTGATCTTTCTTCAAAGAATATTGAGAATCCTACGAATAATTAGAAAAATAAAAGACGGTGCTCGGAAAGGAGTAAATACGCAAGAACTCCTTGCTGCAAAGATAAAAAAAAAAAATAATATTTTGTAATGTCCCTGGGGAATGGGTGGTGCAAAGGTGAATCGTTGGGTTTGATCCCTACAAGGGAGACCAACTTGATTTCCGCCAAGAGGGATCTAGCATCAGACTAACAAGTCTAGCCTAAGAGGTTGAGACGAAAATCATACCGGTACTTAAAAAGAGCGTGCTAAAGATGAATATATTAAAGTAAATGTAAAGGTGAAAGTAAAGGTGAAAGTAAAGGTGAAAGTAAAGGTAAAAGTAAAGGTGAAAGTAAAGGTAAAAGTAAAGGTAAGAGTTGAGTAAAGGGAATGTGGTGTTAGTGACCATAATCTGTATAGACCTTAGGTACATAATTTTTGGGGTAATGTGGTCGGTATAACGCCCGTGCCGCTTTACTTTCATAGAAACAATCCGGTACCCATTTAAAGCTGGGTGAACCCGGTGGCCGTCCTTTGTCCTTTGTAGCCCAGTTCACTATCTACTGAGCTATCGCGGCTCCCAATGATGAATATAATTAATCGAAAAGATGAGATATCGCAGCTTACTGACAATACGATGGACTAACGCCCTCGTTGCGTCCTTTCACGAGCGGACGAAAAAAAAAACATAGGGTGAACACAGACGATGAAGAAAAGAGAAGGTAAATTGGGAGGAGGAAGAAGAAGAAAAAAAATAAGAAGGTAAAGATGAGGGAGAGGAAGAAAAAGGAAAATGAGTAAGACGAAGTAGAAGGTGGTTGAGGAGGAGGAAGAAGAACGAAAGAAAGGGTGTTGCAGATGGTCAGGATAAGTAATGGTAAGACACACCACGCATAAAAACACAACTACACACATACACATCCGAAAGGACAATAAAATTAAGCCAACTTAAAACAGAAGACAAAAAGAAAGAAATAGAAAAACAACTAGAAAGCCAAGTTAAACAACTACCACAACAAATAACTACAGTAGATAACGAGTGGCTCATATTTAAAAAATCATTGACTTAAATAGCAACCGCAATATGCGGAACGAAGCAAATGAAGAAGGAGGGAAAGATGAGCACTCCATTGTGGAATGATATAGTCAAGAACGCCATAAAAAGAAAGAAAAAATGATACAAAATCTGGCTAAAAACTAAAAAAGCCAAGCGATTATGATATATACACAATAGAAAGAAGAGAAGTGAAGAAATTAATCAAAGAAGAAAAACATAAAGACATGGATAAAATTTGGAGAAATGATTAGTAACAATCACAAATAAGCATCCAGAGACTTCTATAGAACAATTAAAGCCATAAGACAAAAGAAAGACAATTATGACCCAACTGAAATCATCAATGATAAACGAGGCCAAGCAATAACAAACAAAGTGCAAATCTTAACGAGATGGAAAGAATACTTCGAAGAGCTTTTGAATGTAGAAACAAGTCCAAAAACACACAAAAAGCAACTAATAGTTGGCGATAAAGAACCAAATATACTAATGGAAGAAATAGAAGAAACATTACGACTAGCACCAAGAAACAAAGCCCCCGGAATCGATAACATCCCAGTAGAAATGCTAACAGCAGCGGGAGAGGCAGGATGTAAATGGCTACACAGAATATTCAACGCTGCATGGATACAACAGCAAGTCCCAGACGATTGGAAACAGTCCATTATATTACCAATATGGAAAAGGAAGGGCAGCAGAAGAGACTGCAACCAATATAGAGGAATATCGCTATTAAGCCACAGAGGGAAGTTATATGCCAAGATAGTTGAAAAAAGATTGAGACCAACTATAGACCCACAACTAAGCTATGCTCAGATGGGCTTCGGGAGGAACAGAGGTTGCACAGATGCCCTATTTATCATAAAACAACCAGCGGAGAAAACAATAGAGCATAATAAAACACTATATACAGCTTTTATTGACCAAGAAAAGGCGGTCGATAGGGTGGACAGGGAACAACTGTGGTCCGTATTGCCCTTGTACGGAGTGAGTCACCACCTAGTAGAGATATGCAAGAGCCTCTATGAAAGTAGTCGCACTACAGTAAGATCTTCAGCAGGTTGCTCTAAACATTTCACCATTAACTCCGAAGTAAGACAAAGATGCGTGCTTTCCCCTTTACTTTTCATCACATATATGGACAATATAAGCAAATTAGCATGCCCAATCAATGGAAATATACCAACACAGATGATAACAAGCGATAACACAAAAGAGAACGAAATATACGTACCAGAAAACAAGAGAAGAGAGGAAGAAATAAGTGAAATATTATTTGCAGACGACCAAGTCAATATATACATGAAACAACTGAGGACATACAAGAACATATCAACAGGCTAAGCAACACTTGTAAACAATACAACATGAAGATCTACATAGGCAAAACTGAAGTAATGGCAATAGCGAGAAAGAAAGAAAAACTAAACATCATAATAGATAATGCGACTCTGAAGCAAGTAGACAATTTTAAATATCTGGGTTACACGTTAACACAAGACAATAACCAAGAGACAGAGATAGATATAAGGTGTAACAAAGCATGTCAAGTTATAGGCCAAGTATCAACACTATTGAAAAACAAAGCAATAACTACGGAAGCAAAAAGGGAAATCAATTTTTCTACCAACTCTGTGCTATCAGTGCCAGAATTGGACGCTGGACTCTAGAACAATAAGAAAGACAACGACCACCGAAATGAAATGTGTCAGAAGAATGACAGGAAACAGCTTAAGGGACAGAGTAAGAAACACAGACCTGAGGAAGAAACTCCGAATTGAACCAGCCATCGAATACATAAAGAAACAACAGATAAATTGGTTCGGTACATGACAAGACAAAAAGAACTAACAATGACGCAAAGAGCCATAAACAAACGCTAAGAAAACGCCAGATTAAGAGGAAGACCGAGAAAGAGATGGATAAAGGGAATATTAGAATCACTAGGAGGAATAACATCAGAAGAGGCCAACAGAAGAGCAAAGAATCGCAGATTGTTTCTCCCCTCGACGCCAACGGCAGTAGAGGAAGGATAGAAGAAGAAGAAGTAGACACACATACACAAAGTTACACACACACAGAAACAAACACAAACACATCTTTTAGTTAAAAACGTGTTTCAAATTCTCGGTAAACTACGTCTAAATATATTGTACAAGGTTCATTCCCAAAAATAGTGCCAGGATGAGCACAATTCCATTACAGTTCGAGAATGCCCAATCAAAACAAGAAGATATTATAGCCTCGGAAATGAGTTTCCGCGGTTCTATTTCCGCGTCCGAAAATTCGCGCCTGTCAAAAGTTCTGTCTACAAGACTCGTCTTGCACATCGGGAGGATTCTCAAATTTGTCCACAACTTGCCACAATTGTTTCAAACATATAATTTAACCCGACGAAAGTGGCGTACATGTTTGAAAAAAAAAAATCTAGGCAAACATTTCAAGTGGGTTAAACATGTTTTATATTTGTTCACTGCTTTGTTTATTTAATTATTCTTACTAAAAGTGTTTTCTTCATTTTGGCGTTGAAAAAGCTCATAACCAACACAAGTAAAATTTTCAATTTCAAACTGACAGACAACAAGACAGATTGTGATGTTAGAAGGGTGGAGCAGAAATATAAAAATAAGAGAATTTATAGTAGAGAGGGAGACACAGATGAAGAAATGAAGAATTGGATTGGGAAAGGAAGAATAGAGAGGAATAAATAGATAATCTGACTACAGAAATGGAAAATAGAGGAAGAAATGGAAAATGGGATGACAGAAATGCAGAATAGAGAGAAAAGTGTAGAATTTGATGAAAAAATAGATAAAATGGCGAGGGAAAAATGGGAAATTTGGTGGCTGAAATGGGAATAGAGAGAGAGAGAGAGAGAGAGAGAGAGAGAGAGAGAGAGAGAGAGAGAGAGAGAGAGAGAGAAATGGGGAATTTGATGGCTGAAATGGGAATATATATATATATATATATATATATATATATATATATATATATATATGTATATATATATAGAGAGAGAGAGAGAGAGAAAAGGATGGCGTAAGAAAGAACTTAGGTAAATTTGGAATGTGGAACAGAATGAAGAATGGAAAGAAGTAAAGATGCATGGAAATACGATATAAAGTGAGTGAGATAGAGTACGAAGAAAGTGAAACGACATTTACACATTGGGAGAAATGATTGAAAGACGCAAATATAGAGAGTTAAAGGGGGAACAAAGAAAAGAAAGAGAGAGATGGAGGAGAGATTGGATTCAATATGACAAAGAAATCGTGTCATTTAAACAAAAAGAAAGCAGGGAAAATGATAATTCTTGACAAGAAAGACGAGCAGATTCAATTTTGCGAAGGTGCATAAACGGAATGCAGTTTATTCCAGACATTAGGGTCATGTGGACATTAAGTAGATAACCACTGATTTAGACAGCGTAGGCAGTGGATGCTGATCAATAACTGGCGTAACTTTGTTTATTGAACTCGTGATCTATATTCAACTGGCCGTGACCTTGTGGAAACATAACACGTTTCAGGGAGGGCAAACTGAATTGGAATTTGGGTAGTTCTAGAAATGAGTTTGGAGAATGGCCGACCAGACACGGGGAAAAAAAAAAAAAAAAACTCGTCATGTTATGTAGTAAGAGGTTTCCCGTGAAGGCATTTCGGTTGGTCTTTGATAATGATAAGCTTTGTGAATGTGAGCTACGAATCAAACACGACACGAGAGCTGTTTAGTGGGTGGGTAAGGAGTGTGGATATCTGACGATAGGGCGAGAGTAGTTGAGTGATTAGATCGTTGGCGCCTTGGTCTAGAGGTACAAGTTTTCAGGTTTTCAGCTCGCTCGAACGCTTTACCAAAACATTTGTAAATCGGTGCAACTATAAAAAGTAAAGGAAGGCAAACCAGCGAATACGAGGTTGAGGTACATCATGAAAAGACGCTGGCCGCCTCATTTTAGAATGATAACATGTTGTTGGCTTTGGTTTGTGCCTTCTCGCACCGTATTTTAGGTTACACATGTGTTAGTGCGCAACTGGCGTCAATAACTGCAGAGAAAACAACATTAATGCAAGGCCACTCATGTGAAACCACAGCTCAAGTGATGGCGATAAGCAACAAACCCCGAGAAAGGTTCTCCAGAGAGCTGGCTCGAGTCAGGAAAAAGGTTTGAGCAATAATCAAATAGCGTTGCTGAATTATTTATGGTTAAAACCACTTCTCAAAATATATATATAGTTTTATCTAAATGATAAATATACATATAGCTTTATCTCCGTGGAACATTAAAATACATAGTGAGCGTTTTAGCTACATATTTCCTAGTAAAATTGTCTTTGCTATTCGTCACAGACGAGACCAGCAGCCTGCTGGTCGTGATGTTCTATTGGGTAAAAATACAGCTGGACGCCGTAACAAAACGTGAATGAGTCAGTCAAAAATACACAGATTTATAGCTTGCTGTAAACAGCGACATAACGCAACAATCGCCCTCTTCCAGAGAGAACCAACAATAATATATTAGTAAAACAAATACTGATTGATCAATAGAGAAATACAGAGTGTTAAGAAAACAGTAGACCTCTAGAAATCTTCGAAAAATGATAGACCATGGGAGTACAAGTTACCTATATATAGAACTATGGAAAAGTACCAGTCAAATACCAGTGGATAAAGAGATACAACGAAAAAATGGCGATGGATAGAACAGACATTGCGGAAGCCAACTGAGAGTATTACACAACATGCCATTTTCTGGAATCTCCAAGGAAAAAGACAAAGAGGAAGACCAAAATATTCTTGAAGAAGACAGACGGAAACAGAGGTGCAGATAATAGGGAAAACATGGAATGAACTTATAAGAATGGCAAGAAACAGAACAGCTTGGAAAGTGTTTCTTGAAAACCTATGCTCCACAGGGAGCTGAAAGGAAGAAGAAGGGGCGTGCGAGAACATTCGGAAACGTGAGAGCAGATATCGCCAATCAAAGAGCAACAGATTACAAACTATCCCTCTTCTCGGTGATTACTGAGAAATGAGGACGGAAAAACGAGAATGAGAAAAAGACAGTTCAGAATGTTTCTTTTATTTTACACGATTACAAGTATCACTTTATGTAGTGCTATATATCTGTTTGGACCCATAATTCTGTATTTTCATCTTTAAGACAAGTTATGCTGTCTCCGCATTAGTAGTTCACAGCAGATTTAAAATGTTCTTTGTACGTGTGTTTCTTTAATCGAATCTAGTCTATATGTTTGTCTGTCTGCCTACCTGCTTGTACGTCTATATGTCTGCCTGCCTGCCTGCTTGTACGTCTATATGTCTGTCTACCAGCTTGTACGTCTATATGTCTGCTTGCCTCCTTATACGTCTTTATGTCTGCCTACCTGCTTGTACGTCTATATGTCTGCCTACCTGCTTGTACGTCTATATGTCTGTCTACCAGCTTGTACGTCTATATGTCTGCTTGCCTCCTTATACGTCTTTATGTCTGCCTACCTGCTTGTACGTCTATATGTCTGTTTGCCTCCTTGTACGTCTATATGTCTGCCTACCTGCTTGTACGTCTATATGTCTGCTTGCCTCCTTGTACGTCTATATGTCTGCCTACCTGCTTGTACGTCTATATGTCTGCTTGCCTCCTTGTACGTCTATATGTCTGCCTGCCTGCCTATATACCTAACTGCCTACCTACACACCCACCGATCCATCCACCCAAATCACCCACCCACCCGTACACGTCCTTCAGTTCTTCCGTCCGGTTGTCTGTCTGTCTTGTTGTTTGCCTGTCTTGTTGTTCGTCTGTCTTGTTGTTTGCCTGTCTTGATGTTTGCCTGTCTTGTCTATCGTATTATTGTATAAACCAATCTACTGATGTTAATCTTTCTCTTTATGTACTGACTGGGTACAATTCCTGATCTCTTTTTCAACAAGACAAATTTGGGGTTTACCGATATAGGGTCCCATACATTTTCTCTGAGAAAAGAAGGCTGTCTGTCGTGATACTGACCACACAAATGTGCTGACAGTGACAAGATAAAACAGCCATCAACGCTATAATCCTTATACACCCACAACCGTACCGGCCACGATTTATTTTTCTGCAAATGATTTACTTTTATCTTCACTACATAAAGACAAATATTCTCCTTTCGTTTTCTGACTCTTTCTTGGCCCAATTTTTTTTTGTTTGGGCACTGCGTGTTTTAAACGTATTTACCGTATATTACTGCATACTTCATTCACATTATGGCACATTTTAAAAATAGCAATTATGTGCTGCGCATTATAAAAGCATTTACAGTAGGCTACTGTAATAAGTTGAAAATCCACCCATCTTAAAATTAAACTGGCGAAGGAGTGAAATCAGCGAATTAAAACATTATCTACAGTAAAGAAACAGAGACATGTGTGTTCGACTTTGTGAATGACTGGCGCTGTGTCGCGTATAAACCAGCTAAAGAAATCCACTTTCCGACATTCCAACAATAACGCTCAACCCAGACAGTCACCGAGAGTAGAAATAAGCACTGTCTCTGCCTGATAACTGGAGCCAGCGAAGCAAGGGAACCAAAGGTTATATTAATCTAGAATGATTTCTGTGATGATAATTTAATGGTTGACGTACACATAGAAAAAAAATAAATAAATAAAGCTTACCCGTTGTGTCAAAGAAAGAAAGACCTGAAGCGGAATTTTGACCACATCAGCTAAAAAATATGCTGTGGGTAAAATTAAATAATGGTACTAGCATCATGTTACCTATGCATCACAGTCCAGGGGCAGATTTTGTTTTCTTCTTTTATATGATGAGAAGAATAAGTTAGAAAGAAAATATAACAAAATGACAATGAGATGGAAAATAACAGGAAAAATAAGTTAGAAAGAAAATATAATAACATAACCATGAGATGGGAAACAACAGGAAAAATAAAAAGAGGCAGACCTTTATAGACACTGACTTTGGACTTGCCGGACTGGCGTCACTGTGGGTTCCCATATCTGCCACACACCCGTTCCAATAACTAACAAAGTTTTTATCTTGATCGTTCATACCGTTCTTTAGAGGGTGTTGCATTTTGAAACGTGTACAATACATGATGAAATGGGTGTTGCATTTTGAAACGTGTACAATACATGATGAAATGAACATTTCCGGTTCGCTGTAACGGTCATCGCCCGAGGCACGAAATCTATACCTCTCTAAACCTAAATCCTAAAAAAACGTCAACAAATACTGCCTCAACAAATGCAGCCAGACCAACATTTCAAAGGCACTGAAAAGGACACTAGCAAAAGAGGCAGAGATTGAAGGCATTTCTTTCACCTTTAAGAATTTCCTTACTAAAATGTAAAAGTAAAGTAAAGTACCCCCGTCATGCCAAGTGGCGTATAGGGAAATATGGAGTTAGTGACTATATTTTACAGACCTTCAGCACATGATTTTGGGGTAATGTGGTCAGTATTACGCCCGTGCTGCTTTACTTTCCCAGAGTAACGAAATGAAATTTCTTGGTGGCTGAGTGGTTAGTGTGCTCGCTTCCTGGCCAGAACGGTTCGGGTTCGATCCCCAGCAGTGGCGGATTTTCTTCAGACTGGCAAGGCTCCGGGGTTCACCCAGCTTCTAAATATGGATACTAGATGTTTTCCTGGGAAGTAAAGACGGCGTGTCGTGATACCGACCACATCACCCATAAATGTTCAGTGGACATAGAAAAATATGGTCACTAACATCATATTCCTCATAAGCCTAGCAAGACGTGGGGTGGGGATGACCTTTTTTTTAATTGAAATTGAGAAATTCGTCAGAAAATGCCGATGTACACTGTCACTGCTGTTTGAGGTTACGGGCATCGACAAGACACAAGATTGTTTAAGAAAAGCGGATCATAGGAGTAGGAGGAGGTATGTTTACAGCTCTCGAAAAAAAATGACAAATAATCAACAACAGAAAAAAAAAACCAAACAACAATATAAAAAAGCGAGTAAAGTGCCCCCGTCACGCCAAGTGGCGTATAGGGAATATGGTGTTAGTGATCATTAATTTTACAGAACTTCGGCACATGATTTTTGGGGTAATGTGGTAGGTATTACGCCCGTGCCGCTTAACTTTCCCAGAAAAAAAATCCGGTACCCATTAAAGGCTGGGTGAACCCGGAAGAAGTCATTGGGATCGAACACGCCCTCTTGTTCTTTGTAGTCCAGTTCACTAACCACTAACCGCTATCACGGCTCCAAAGAACAATATATGTTATATATATTCCGAGTGCTGTAAACACCCCTCCTCCTTCTATGATCGATGAATTATCGCCTCGGAAGTTTCCCTCTATAATAATATTCTTTTTTTTTTTTTTTTTTGGGGGGGGGGGCCTCGGTAGCTGAGTTGGGAAAACCACTCGACTGGACTACCGATGTTCGGACAACCCGTGTTCGATTCCCGCTGGGAGCAGTGTGAATTATACTTGTGGTTGGAAAAAAAATACCCCCACGGTCGACCCAGCCGTTGGCAGAAATGAGTACTAGGGTCGTCGTCGCATCGCGAGTGTCAATGCTTGAAACGACACTATCCAGAAATCTCCGAACATTTCTGGATAGGCGGCCAAGCACATATGGGTGGAAACTCGCGTGCTGAGACGCCGGTTCAAGTCTCGTACACTAGCATTACCTTAATATTCATTTATTATTATTTGTCTCCTTGTTTAAGAGAAGTCGAGATAGAGTGGACTTCATGCAGGCTTCGTGTTTGCTATTTCTTTCTTTCATTCTAACCTGCAGCAACAGCAAACAGCCGATGTTCTTTTTTTCCCCCTTTCAAGTCAAACCAGCAGTTGCAGCAAACAATCGCGGTGCTGTTTCTCTCAGTCTAACAAACAATGACAGCAAGCAGCAGTTGCCTGACGAAAAATCGAAGGAAATAAGGCTTGGGAAGCAACCCCAGTAAATGCGGATGCACTTGACCACAAGACGTAATGCACAGATCAGCGATATTAAGCATGCAAATAGGTATAAAACCTTTAGTAAAATTAATTACCAGGCTGGAAGAGTTAGGAGCCGTAACAAAAACAAGATAGAATATCTCGCCCTCTTATTACCTATTCTATTCTATTCTATTCTATTCTATTCTATTCTATTCTATTCTATTCTCCCCATGCAATCACATGTAGTGAATACAGTCAGAAATTACCTATATCCGTTTCACCACTTGTCACAACATTTGCCAAAATCAATAGCTAAATTCCGTTGACAAAGATACTCCATTCACGTCCTACTCGACTGAACAGGCGATGATTCCAAACATCCTTAGTCACCTCATACGACATTCGTGGCAAGAAACAATGGCTCTCTAATTGTTTTCCCTTCTCATTGTGGGGGCCCTGATGGCCATATGGGGTTGTCATTATCAAACACTACATCCAAGTGTACGGAAGTTGAAACATTTTTTTCTTTAGCCACGATATTATACGTTAAGCGTTAAGAGTCAAGGTCGGCCATAGCTCACATATGTTTTTTTAGCTGCAACAACTGTACCTTTAAATATTTTTGAAAACGTGATCAACTGAAAACTTGTAATCAGAAATACACACATTTTCAACTCAAAACTGTTTCTTCCTTTTCGGTGTTCACCCGATGACTGCTAAAGGAATTGATAGTCATCTCACTCATTTGTTCTTAAAATGACGTTAAGTGGGCGTTTTAAACTTAACATCAATTCTTTATGCTGCATGACATCAATAATGGAGGCACCGAAATTATAATTCTTTTAAACGATCAGACCAAGGAAAGATCTTTTACTATTTTGATCAAACAAAAGCAGCAACCAATCACAGATTAACAAGTGCAAACATCATGAAGTGAATCAATTATAAGAGAGAAACAGGAGAGGTTAAATATTCATAGCATCTTTTTTAGACAAATCACATATCTTCAGAATTGAGATTATAGGAGTCAGAAGGAAAAAGCCAAATACACCAGCGGATAACAATGGAGGTAAACATGCATAACATGAGCCAGACTTGCTGCACTCTGAGATGAACATTCACGGGTCCAGGAAGTTAAAAATGTTTAGTCTCTGCCCTGCCTGCAAGTCTCCACAAGCCAGTCGACCATTGACCTCTTCGTCGATTCGCGACCGGAAACAATAAGAATAATAAAATGTGCATTTTATGAGGAAGCATGGCCCGTCTCACGTAATCTCGCTAGAGAACTCGCTTAACTCGCCATATCAAGCTCTAGAGTCTGATACACAACAAACTACTGGCTAAAGTTTCATTGTGCACATTCGAAATTACATATCGAGCGTAACCCAGCAACCCTCCAAATAATTTGCGGCTGTCAGCTATAAAAACATGAAGAGTTATCAACTAATGCTTCTGTTCAATAGCCCTCGTTGGTTTAGTGATCAAATCAAAATAAGCGGTTCTTAACTTTTTCTTTACCACGAGACGCTCGGAAAAAAAATCGTTGGTTGTCTATCGCTAATTCTATCTATCTTTCGTTCGCCTGAAGTATTGTCTATATCTGCAATGTCGTTTCCTGTATAAATTTTACTGTCTTTTGTAATTCTTGCAGTGGCCCATATAGTTTTGTCTGTAGTGTTGTATCTATGGGCCAATGGATTTTCCTCAGTCTACTATATTCAGTTCAGTCTTGAAGTATGTGTTCAGCAGTCTGGGGCGCCTGTCCACATGTACAAGTAGTTGATGTGCCGATCTTGAATTTTGTATACATGTGACTATGGAGTCGATTGTGTCCTGTTCTTAGGCGTATAATGAATACTTGTTCATATCTATTCATATTATGAAAGGCATCCTGATTTGGGGCTTGTGGTCCTCTGATTGATTTGATTATCTGTTTCTTATGATGGTATGTAACTGGTGTATCTAGTTGTGTGCCTGTTGAGCCTTCCTTTGCCAACTGATCTGCTTTCTCATTCCTGGTATTCCACAGTGAGACGGGATCCACTGCAGGGCAACCCTGTGGTGCTTGCAGAGTTCAGTCAATAAGGTCTGCAGATGTGGTAATTTTCTGGATTATAGTACCTGGAGTACTGATCTTGCATCTGTCAAAAACACTACAGGCTGTGGGCTAAGATTACTGTTCAGCAGTTTTTCTATTGCCAACTTTATTGCTTGTATTTCTGCATCATAATTGTGACAATATTTCCCTGTTGCTATTTTATTCATATCCCTAGTGTTATTTGGGTACTCTATATATGCACCTGCTCCCCCATTCTTTACTGCATTCTGTGCTGATCCATCTGTGTACACACGGATCCATAGGTCTTGTGGGTATTCTTCATCCAGGAAACTGAGAGTTATTGTTTTTCACTGTAGACTATTTTGTTCCTCTTTGTCAACTATTCCTTTCACTTCTGTCTGTATTTGAACTGATAATCCTGATTCATCTGTCCAGGGAGTCTGTTCTGGTATGGGCAGAAGGGGTTTAACAACTCTTGGCATGTCTGGTGTTTGTCTACTAATACGCTTGGCTTGGTGGATAAAGCTGCTTCTCTTAAGTCGTCCCAATGCAAGATTTGGAATCTGTCCTTCATTGGATGTCTCGGCATGCATACAAATTTTTCTGCCTGTATCAGCACCTTTGTGTCTCTCCGTTCTCTCAGTGCTGGTATCCTCCACAATTTCTCCATCTCCAATATTGGTGTTGATTTCATTGCTCCTGTGATGACCCTAAGTGCCTGGTTTTGTACTTTATCCAGTTCTTGTAATGTGGTGTTTGATGCTGAGCACCATGCGGATGATCCATATTCTAAATGTGGGCGTATACTCTGTAGGTAAACTTTACTGAGTATTTCCCACTCGCACCCATGTGGTTCCACACAACTTTCTTAGAATAGCCAATTTCCTCCTTGCTTTTTGGGTTGCCTTATTTATCTGCTGTTTCCAAGATAGTTTGTTATCAAATGTAACTCCGAGATATGTAGCTTGTATGTCTTCTTTCACAGGCTCATTGTTTATGTAGATGGCTCCTGCTTTTTGTTTTGGGGAGAGTGTGAAAAGTGTAGTACTGCATTTGTCTGTATTGATGCTGATACACCATCTATTTGTCCATGAATTCAGTGCATTCATAGCTCTTTGTAGCAATTTGGAGGCCACTGTTGCATACTCCTCTGTGCACCACATTACCAAGTCATCTGCATACATTGCCACTTTGATACCATGTGGTAGTTCAGTAACTAGGTCATTGATGTAGATCAGAAAAAGTGTTGGAGATAGTACCCCTCCTTGTGGAACGCCCTGGCGCAATAAGACCTTCTTACTCTTAAGACCATCCAGTTGCACTCTGGCTCTCTGTTATGCAGGTATGCTTTGACCCATTTGTACATCCTGCCATTTACTCCATAATTTCTCAGTTTCTTCAAAAGCCCTTCCTTCCATACCTTATCAAATGCTTTCTTTAGGTCTATCAATGCTGCTAGTACCAGTTTCTTTTCTTGAAACGCATCTTCAATTCCTGGGAAAGATAGGTTGCTTGATCTTCGGTAGAGTAACACTGTCTAAAGCCTGCTTGTTGTGGGACAAGGAGATTTCACTTTCCAGGTGCCACTGCAGTCTGAGATTGATTATACGTTCCATTGTTTTACACAAACAGCTTGTAAGGCTGATTGGTCTATAGCTGGATGTCATTGAACCATCTTTTCCTGGCTTTAGTAATGGTATCATAATTGCTTCTCTCCATGCCTGTGGCACTCTACCTGTGATCCAGCAAATGTTGTAGATCTGCAGTAGTTTTGCTTTAGCTGCAGTTCCCAAGTTCTTAATCCTTTCATTTGACACTCCATCATTGCCTGGTGACTTTTTCATTTTAATTTGGATATTGCCAGCTCTAGCTCTCTTTGTGTAATGGGTGTTTCCATTACTTCATGTGTGGTCTCTTCTTGTCTTGCATTTTGTTGTTTTAAACGGGTCTCTTGTCGTTTTTCTAGGCTAATTTCAATATTATTGTCATTTGCAAAGGAGTCTGCAAAGTAATTTGCTGCATGTCTACCTGTTAGAATGTTTCCATCCTTCTTCAGTGTAATTTTGGTGTTCCTTTCTGTACCCTCATCATTCAGCTGTTTTACAAGCTTCCACACTTTTCTTGTGTCTCGTTCAAGATTCAAGGACTCTGTTTTCTCTTTCCAGCTTATCCGTCTGGCTTGTAGTTTAGCCCGTTGAAATTTGGCTTTAGCATGCTGATAGTTGTTGTGGTGTTCTTGGCAAGGGTTATTTTCTGCTTGCTTTCGAGATGTTTCCATGTCATTGTGCAGTTGCTCTAGATCACTACTCCAGTATGGTTTGTAGTGTTTCCGTGCCCCTCTAGGTATTGTTTCACTGGCAGCTTGTATTATTAGTCTACTGAATTCATCAAATATTTTGTTGATGTCTCTATCTGTATTTATATCTTTTTAGTCAGTACACTGGTGTAGAGTTGAAACATTTTTTTCTTTAGCCACGATATTATACGTTAAGCGTTAAGAGTCAAGGTCGGCCATAGCTCACATATGTTTTTTTAGCTGCAACAACTGTACCTTTAAATATTTTTGAAAACGTGATCAACTGAAAACTTGTAATCAGAAATACACACATTTTCAACTCAAAACTGTTTCTTCCTTTCGGTGTTCACCCGATGACTGCTAAAAGAATTGATAGTCATCTCACTCATTTGTTCTTAAAATGACGTTAAGTGGGCGTTTAAACTTAACATCAATTCTTTATGCTGCATGACATCAATAATGGAGGCACCGAAATTATAATTCTTTTAAACGATCAGACCAAGGAAAGATCTTATACTATTTTGATCAAACAAAAGCAGCAACCAATCACAGATTAACAAGTGCAAACATCATGAAGTGAATCAATTATAAGAGAGAAACAGGAGAGGTTAAATATTCATAACATCTTTTTTAGACAAATCAAATATCTTCAGAACTGAGATTATAGGAGTCAGAAGGAAAAAGACCAAATACACCAGCTGATAACAATGGAGGTAAACATGCATAACATGAGCCAGACTTGCTGCACTCTGAGATGAACATTCACGGGTCCAGAAAGTTAAAAATGTTTAGTCTCTGTCCTGCAAGTCTCCACAAGCCAGTCGACCATTGACCTCTTCGTCGATTCGCGACCGGAAACAATAAGAATAATAAAATGTGCATTTTATGAGGAAGCATGGCCCGTCTCACGTAATCTCGCTAGAGAACTCGCTTAACTCGCCATATCAAGCTCTAGAGTCTGATACACAACAAACTACTGGCTAAAGTTCATTGTGCACATTCGAAATTACATATCGAGCGTAGCCCAGCAACCCTCCAAATAATTTGCGGCTGTCGGCTATAAAAACATGAAGAGTTACCAACTAATGCTTCTGTTCAATAGCCCTCATTGGTTTAGTGATCAAATCAAAATCAGCGGTTCTTAACTTTTTCTTTACTACGAGACGCTCGGAAAAAAAATCGTTGGTTGTCTATCGCTAATTCAATTTGCTTGCTTGCTTGCGTTCTCCTAATGACTAAAAGAGAACACCTCTGTATCATCCGCCCTTAAAAGAACGCTAAGTGGACGTGTCTGCGTTGTGTTGTGGTTTGCAGTGTAACTGTGATATTTGCGCCGTTCGGCCCAACACATCCGACTTTAGTACGGTTAATTCATTTTTAAATATATTTCTGAATCGTAAACGATTATACAATGTTTATTTAAAGCAGTTTACCAAAGGTCTTCAAATGTGGAGAAAACGTAGAAGTATATAAACACACGCACATTCCTTCATATTGATATGTCTGTCTGTCTGTCTATATCCTTCGAGACGAACATCGTTTATAGGGCAGACATTCTAAGGAGAGGTAGGGAAAAAAATATAGAGGAAAAAAGAAAGAAAAATAAACAGTATGGCTCAAGTTTTAAGTAATAAGTGGTCGACACAAATTAGGACAACGTTTCGGCTCAATAGGCCTTCAGCAGGGACAACATACAACACAAACACAGATAGGTATTAAAATAAAAAATAAAAATTTCTAACTAGAATAAGAAATAATAAAAATAGGAATAAAATGATTTCCCTGTGGACAGAATAAAAATGAACGTTAGTGCGCACGGGGCACGAGTGTGATGTACATAAAAGAAAACGTGCGGCAGAAACTCGAGACTTTCCATATTTGACGATCTTTACGTCTGTTACAATTGCAATGAATGTTACTCGATGGTGGCTTGTTAGGCCACAGACCAACTGTCCATAGCAAGATGAAAGATAGAACTGCAATAAATGTCTCATTATAACAAAATAATTACATTCATACTAGAGCGATTCTATCCAAATTAAAAATAATAATAATAATAATAATAATAAAACGTCATATGTTTGTGTCTTTCTCTGATGTTTTATAACCGTCTGGTTCAGGCATGCCAGCCGAACATAAATGGATCTCTCCTGCTTTTCGTTTTACTTGAATCTGGATCATGCATATATTCACAGAAACTGCACTGCCAATAGTTCAAACACCGAGAGATAGTCGATGTGCTTTATCTCTGGCAACTAGTCGTTAATGGATGTAGACACAAAAGAAACAAAAGTCATGGGTATGGAAATGTCTCAAGATACCGATACGATATGTAATTTTGACACAATTCAAAACTGTGTGATAACTGCTGGGAACTCAGCTTATAGAAAGCACAACTTTGTCTCTCTTTTCTTTAAACAGTGTGGTTACATCGAAGAAGATGCTAAAGTTTAAACACATAAATCTATGGTATTAAAAGCCCGTGGCTGAAAGGCATCAACCAAAACGTGTGATATTTTCAGCTTTGAGGGGCCTGTAGATGAAGCAGAGATGAAGATGATGGGGAAGACATGGAATGATCTTAAAAGAATGGCAAGAAACAAAACGGCTTAGAAAGTGTTTGTTGAAGGCCTATACTCCATAGGGAGCTGAAAAGGTAGACGAAGAAGAAGAGCTGGGCCTGTAGATTAAGCAAAGATGAAAATGATGGGGAAGACATGGAAAAGAATCGCAAGAAATAGAACGGCTTGGAAAGTGTTTGTTGAAGACCTATACTCCATAGGGAGCTGAAAAAGTAGACGAAGAAGAAGAGCTGGGCCTGTTGTGGGTAAAATGGCATCAACCTAAACACATTTGGGTAATTCCGGGATTTCCCTCTCGGGCCTCAGACCTAAGTAAAGCTAAAGATGGTTGTAGTTTAACGTAATTTTCAAGCGACCAAAAAAAAAAAATCGAAGTGGTTGCTGATGCCACTTCATGAGAGATAACTCTGTCCCATCTTTAATTTCATTAAAACGCTCGAAAACTGTATCAAATGATTGTGATAGCAGAGAAAGATTTAGGGGGGGGGGGGAAAAAGATATTCTTTGTCAGTAAGTTTACAAAGCTGTTCAAGAAATATTCATTTTCTAAAATCTATACTTTGATTTTGATAGAATAATGGCAATGCTTTTAGTGACTTGTTGTTTGTGTTTAGTAAAGGAGTTAATAATTAAAATAGGTTCCCATTGTATGCTACATTGTGAAAGTTACGAGTGGGCTGGGTGTTTATATGATGTGATTCGTCGGGTATTAGTTATGACTGGTTTTCTTGTTATTATGATGACAATTTGTTGTTATAAGGACTACATGATATTTTTGGCACTAATGCTATGCTATACCATACCATACCATACCATACCATACCATATACTATAGCATACAATATATACCACACCATACCATATACTGTACCATACTATATAGCATGTCATATACCTTACTATATCATCATCATACTATACACCATACCATATACAAAACCATATATCGTACCGTGCCGTACCATACCACACCACACTATACCATTCCACACAATACCACGCCACATCCCACCATATCATACAACACCACACCACACCACACCACACCAAACCATACCATACTACACCACGCCATATCACACCATACTATACCATATTTATTACTGCATAATGTGATATATATATATATATATATATGTGTGTGTGTGTGTGTGTGTGTGTGCCTATATAATACTATACTTTTATTGCTTCAGGTTAACGTTTTTGTTGACATTTGGACAACAATTTTGTTGCTATAAGAACGTTACCTTTGTTGCTATAAGAACGTTACCTTTGTTGCTATAAGAACGTTACCTTTGTTGCTATAAGAACGATGCTTTTGTTGCTATAAGAACGATACCTTTGTTGCTATAAGAACGTTACCTTTGTTGCTATAAGAACGATGCTTTTGTTGCTATAAGAACGTTACCTTTGTTGCTATAAGAACGATGCTATTGTTGCTATAAAACGTTACGTTTGTTGCTATAAGAACGATACCTTTGTTGCTATAAGAACGATGCTTTTGTTGCTATAAGAACGATACCTTTGTTGCTATAAGAACGTTACCTTTGTTGCTATAAGAACGATGCTTTTGTTGCTACAAGAACGATACTTTTGTTGCTATAAGAACGATGCCTTTGTTGCTACAAGAACGATACTTTTGTTGCTATAAGAACGATACCTTTGTTGCTATAAGAACGATACCTTTGTTGCTACAAGAACGATGCTTTCGTTGCTACAAGAACGATGCCTTTGTTGCTATAAGAACGATACTTTTGTTGCTATAAGAACGGTACTTTTGTTGCAATAAGAACGATACTCTTATTGCTATAAGAACGGTACTTTTGTTGCTATAAGAACGGTACTTTTGTTGCTATACGAACGGTACTTTTGTTGCTATAAGAACGGTACTTTTGTTGCTATAAGAACGATACCTTTGTTGCTATAAGAACGATACCTTTGTTGCTACAAGAACGATGCTTTCGTTGCTACAAGAACGATGCCTTTGTTGCTATAAGAACGATACCTTTGTTGCTATAAGAACGATACTTTTGTTGCTATAAGAACGATACCTTTGTTGCTATAAGAACGATACCTTTGTTGCTATAAGAACGATACCTTTGTTGCTATAAGAACGATACTTTTGTTGCTATAAGAACGGCACTTTTGTGCAATAAGAACGATACTCTTATTGCTATAAGAACGGAACTTTTGTTTATATAAGAACGTTACTTTTGTTGCTATAAGAACGTTACTTTTGTTGATATAAGAACGTTACTCTTGTTGCTATAAGAACGTTACTTTTGTTGATATAAGAACGTTACTTTTGTTGATATAAGAACGTTACTTTTGTTGCTATAAGAACGTTACTTTTGTTGATATAAGAACGTTACTTTTGTTGATATAAGAACGTTACTCTTGTTGCTATAAGAACGTTACTTTTGTTGATATAAGAACGTTACTCTTGTTGCTATAAGAACGTTACTTTTGTTGATATAAGAACGTTACTTTTGTTGATATAAGAACGTTACTCTTGTTGCTATAAGAACGTTACTTTTGTTGATATAAGAACGTTACTTTTGTTGATATAAGAACGTTACTTTTGTTGATATAAGAACGTTACTTTTGTTGATATAAAAACGTTACTTTTGTTGATATAAGAACGTTACTTTTGTTGATATAAGAACGTTACTTTTGTTGATATAAGAACGTTACTTTTGTTGCTATAAGAACGTTACTTTTGTTGATATAAGAACGTTACTTTTGTTGATATAAGAACGTTACTCTTGTTGCTATAAGAACGTTACTTTGTTGATATAAGAACGTTACTCTTGTTGCTATAAGAACGTTACTTTTGTTGATATAAGAACGTTACTTTTGTTGATATAAGAACGTTACTCTTGTTGCTATAAGAACGTTACTCTTGTTGCTATAAGAACGTTACTTTCGTTTGCTATGAGAGCGAATCTTTATTTCTTTAAAATGTGAGATATATTCGAATCTTAGAGGATGTGCTGAAGGAATGTGATTAGTTAAATTCTCGGCATAATACATTTAGTTCTTATACTTGTTATGTGTGTGCTCGTAATTTAGCAACAGGCATGTGAGCTGATACAGTTTAATTGTTATAATTTAATGTGATGAAAAGAGAATGAGAGTTCATTGAATGAGTGAGAAAGAGTAAAATTGTATGTACACTTACACTATTAATTATATACTTTCTGCATCGTTCTTTCTTTCTGTTTGCTTGTCCGTCCATCCGTCCATCCATCCATCTATATATATATCCATCCATCTATATATATATATATATATATATATATATATCCATCATATATATATATATATATATATATATATATATCCATCCATATATATATATATATACATCCATCCATATATATATATATATATATATATATATCCATCCATATATATATATATATATACATCCATCCATATATATATATATATATATATATATATATATATATATACATCCATCCATATATATATATATATATATATATATATATACATCCATCCATATATATATATATATCCATCCATATATATATATATCCATCCATATATATATATATCCATCTATATATATATATATATATCTATCTATCTATTGACCTTTCGAGCCGTAACCGGCCCATAGGGCGTAGACCAAGATACACCTTCTCCTATATGAATTTTTGTTCTAGCAGTTTTCTTTTAAAGATATTTTATCAAATCTCGCCATCTGTCTCTGTTCTGTGCAAGCAGTTCTATCTCATTGAGGGAGCCGATTCCTGCTGCTCTTGCCTCTCTCATCAATGTTCTTCTCAGTGTCTCCCTGGGTCTTCCTCTTTTCTTTTACCTGTTGTTTCCCATATGAGGGCTTGCTTTGCTATTCGATTATTATCTCTTCTTATCACATGTCCAACGTATGACCATCGTCTTTTCTTTATACTGAAGATATTAGTGGTTGATTGGCGATTTCTCTAATTTCCTCGTTTGTTTTGAATTCGTTCCATTCTATACCAAGTATTTCCTTAGACATTTATTTTCGAATGCGTTCAACTTTGTTTCTATATCTCTTGTTGTTTTCCAGCTTTCACACGCATACGTAAGGGTTGATAGTACATTTGATTTGAATAGCCTAAGTTTTGTGTTTGTGCTAATGAGTTTTGATTTCCACAACTTTTCAAGGCTTCTGAAAGACATTGCTGCTTTAGCCAGTCTGATTCTAATTTCTTTGCTCGTATCCCCTTCTCGATCAATGTGACTTCCAAGATAGATAAAGTGATCGATCTCTTCTACTGGTTTGTTTTCCATGTATATTTTGTCACTTGTTGGAATTAAACTTTTCATGACTTTAGTCTTTTCATGATTGACCTCAAGCCCAATTTTGCTGGCTATTGATGATAGTTCATTTGTGTTTTCTATATATATATATATATCCATATATATATATCCATCCATATATATATATATATCCATATATCTATCTATCCATCCATCCATATATATATATATCCATCCATCCATCCATCCATCCATATATATATATATATATATATATCCATCCATCCATATATTATATATATATATATATATATATATCCATCCATCCATATATATATATATATCCATCCATCCATCCATCCATATATATATATATATCCATCCATCCATCCATCCATATATATATATATATCCATCCATCCATCCATCCATCCATCCATCCATCCATCTATCTATCTATCTATCTCATTAGTTGTCATGCCGTTTGGTGTAGGCGATCATCTCTCTTCATAACTCTAGGTCTTTCATGCATGATATAATTTCAGTCGGTGATCTTTTATTATGTCATTTGGATAAGCTGTTCAATATTTATTCTCTTGGGTTTTCTGTGCTATTCTTTCCATTAAAATTCTACCCATTATTATAACATTCCCAATGTCTCATTTTTGGCATCACATGCCCAATAAATACAAATTATCTTTTCCTTATAACACTGATGATATTTCTGGTTTCTCCAGCTATCTTAAAACATTCTTCAATAATTATTTTTGTTATCCATGGAATTCGTATCGTTTTTTTTTTATAAACCACATATCAGCGACCTCTAATGCTCTCTTGTTTAATCGTCCATGACTTACTTCCATGTCGTACAGGCTCGAAGTAGCAAATATACATAAAGGCAGACAGAGGGGTGGGAGGAGGGATTTTCCTTTCAATTTTAACTGTACTAGCAAATAGCATTACTTTAAACGTTTCCGAACAGGAAGTTTGTCAAGATCAGCAACGGGGGTCCAGACATCACATATTCGGAACCACTGGTCTATTACACAAGTGCCCCTCAACAAGTTTATCGATTTCACATCTGTTTACTGGCTTTTCTCAACTACCGATTGCTTTCATCAACATTAAACCAAGTGTTCTCTAACTGACAATCTCACGACTTATGTATTTCCATTCCAGGAAGATAGAAGGATAATCGAACTTTGTTATATAAAGGATATTGTAGTAGGAATGTAATTACGATTGAGAAGTCATTTTTGGGGGATCATCATCATCAAGTACCGGGCCTGCTGACGTAGGTGATCATGCCTATCCACAACTTTCGATCTCGACAGCTATTTATCATTTCTGTTGTGACCTTCTGCCAAGCCATTCTATCTGTTATTTTTTCTCTTTGTCTCCCTCTATCTCTTCGTACCTCAATTTTTCCAGTTGTTACAATATATTCCAGTTGTACTCTTCTCATTACATGGCCAAAAAATGATAATTGTTTCTTCCTAATATTGGAAATTAGCTCTCTTTTTGCTTTGACCACTATCAGAACATTTTCATTACTCTTCTTAGCTGTCCATGGTATTCTCAACATTCTTCTGTAAAACCACATTTCTACACACTCCAGTGATTTTCTTGTCTGTTGTCCTATTGTCCATGATTCGCATCCATATGTTAAGACTGGCTCTATATAACATTTAAGAACTCTTTTTCTTGTTTCTATTGTCAAAAATGGGTTGCATAGTATCTTCCTCATTTTTTGGAAAGCTGCTTTTGCCTGAACCATTCTGCATCTCACCTCTTTTGTACATCTTCCGTCTGAGGTTAACAAAGTTCCCAAATATTTAAATTCATTTACCTGTTTTAATATTGTTCCACTTGTCTTTATTTGCACTGAGGTGATGTCTTTTTCTTTGTTGTGACCATTACCTCTGTCTTTTTGCTATTACGGCTGAGTCCTTTATTTTTGCTTTCTTTCACTATAATGTTCAACATTTCTTGTAACTCATTTCATTCTTAGCGATTAAGACTGTATCATCAGCATATCTTAGATTATTTATATTATGACCTCCAATTGTTATTCTAGGCATGTCCCTTATGGATCTTAAAATAATCTCACTATAAATGTTAAATCTGATGACAGCACACAACCTTGTCTAACACCCTGTTTTATTTGTTGAAACATTCCCAATTGGTTTCCAGTTCTTATGGCCGCTGTTTGTTGCCAGTGCATGTTCTTTATTATTCTTAGAACTTTGCTGTCTACGTTTATGCTTTCTAATATTTGATTATTTCTTGGTGCAGTGTTAATAAGAAAAAGTCATTTCATTATTTGAGGTGGAGTGTTACAGACGAATCATTGAAATATCTTGGAAACTCAAACGAACCAACAAAAGCATCATAGTAGAACTGATAGTAAAAGAAAACTAGCAAATGAGAATTTAATTCAGAGAGAGAGTGTGTGTGAATGAGGAGAGATAAAGAGAGAGAGAGAGAGAGAGAGTGAGACTATACCATCATGAAATATGAAGCAGCAAAGAATAGAGGATTTAGTCCTCAAAGTGAAGGAGATTACAACAGAGAAAATAATGGGATCAAGACATCAAGATATGATTAGTCTTTAAAGGAGATTACACTCACTACGGTAAAGAATTAGAGATTACAAAATACACAAGGAGAAATAGTAAGAGTGACAGTCTTGATATGGATAAGCTACGTTTTATGGTACAGATATACTATATATTATATAGAGAGAGAAAGATATATATATATCTATATTTATATATATATATATATTATAGAGAGAATGAGAGCGAACGATATGTATATATATATATATATATATATATATATATATATATATATATATATATATATATATATATACATATATAAATAATGGATGAAAAGCTGAGAGATAAAGTGACAGACACAGATAGATAACTAGTATGTCTTGATAAGTTGTCCTTGACTCACTAAACTACTATACAACTGCCTCCCTCTAAAAAAAAAAATCACCTGAAGCTAGACTCTGGCTAATCTCAAGTCGTGATGTATTTCATGTGATAAACAGAACACTGTTTCAATTGTTTATCTAACGGAAATGATGTCATTCTGTGCTGGGTTAAAAATTCAAGCGTGGTGATGTGACTTCAAGGGTATATCTTCCGTAATGATTGTTCTAATCATTTACAGTAGACAAACAAATGAAAAGACGATTAGAGGCCACAGAGATGGGATTTCTCAGAAGAATGTTGAAAGTTCCCTGGACAGCTAAAAAGACCAATGAGGAAGTTCTCAAAGAGGCCAACACAAAAAGGGAGTTCTCAAAAAACATCAGAAAGAAGCAATCAACATTTTTCGGGCACATTATGAGAAGAGGAAAGTTGGAATGCTTGGTTACAACTGGCAAAATAAAAGGAAAGAGAGATCGCGGACGACAAAGAGAGAAAATACTGGATAGCTTGGTGTCATGACATGGAAAACAGTCAACAACAGAACTGATACGATGCACTGTAGATAGAAGATTGTGGAGGGACTTGATCGCCTACGCCAACCGGTATGGCACATGATGATGAATGGTTGTTCTATCGCCATTTATAGAAGTAAGCCTGTGGGTGAAAGGGAGATTCCGGGACATCCCTCAACTTGCAGGACTTTTCCAGATTTGCAAGCAGGCGATGGTTGTTAGCAGAATGACGTCAGCCGTCTATAGTCCAACATCTGAAAAACGTCATCCTAGTTAAAGTGTCTTTAGGTTTTTCCTTTCCTCTGACCTATTTCTATAGGTGGCGATGACCTTATACAGATTACACATCACTCTAGTTTAGAGTTTAGACTACATAGAGTTATGCTCGATCAAAAGGTTTCATTTTCAAGCTGGGACTCGTTTCATTAAAACGAGTGTCGTTCTCTAATGTCTGTCTGTTTAAGGAATCTGTCTAAATGCAGTTGTCTGCCTATATACAAGTTTATTTCATGAAGTAACTACATCTGATTTCAGGGGTCGATCTCTCATAGATATCAATAAATGTTTAGCGTTCAAGGATCTCTCTGTTAAAGGATCTCTCATAGATATCTAAGAATGTTTAGCGTTCAAGGATCTCTCATAGATATCTAAGAATGTTTAGCGTTCAAGGATCTCTCATAGATATCTAAGAATGTTTAGCGTTCAAGGATCTCTCTGTTTAGGGGATCTCTCGTAGAGCCTTTTGCATCATGAAATAAAAGGAAACGACGCTGATACAAGCATGTCGACGATCTAACGCCCCCTGGTCAAAGCCATCTTACGGGGAAAGTGAAAGGTGGGTGACTTAGATAGACGACTAAGCAAGATGTTTAATGATGTCAGAGAATTGATGAGGAAACTCTCGCAGAAGTTGGCACACAACATGCAGTAAAAGAAACTTTTAAATGTTAATTTTCTCTCGATAAGAAAAGATATAACAAAACCTCGGTTAAATCTCGAATGTTATGTAAGGGAAATATTGTTTCCTGTTTTATTTTTTAGTCATCGGTATAATTTTATGGGGGAGGGGGAAGGGAAGTAATGCGATGAGAACTACCCAGCATCCAGTCCTCCATTTCATTCCCAGTAGACAACAGCTGAGTGAACTTACACGTATATCGTTGCGAAAAAAAAGAACATCTTGAACAAGTCTTTATCACTAGAAGTCAGAAGGATAGTTCATCGGTGCTTTTTTAGAACCAATTTTGACCTATGGAAATGAATCATGAACATTGAGTTATTGAGTTATTAGCGGGTCATCATCATTGCACTCCGAACATGTCTCAGGTGCTCAGATCCCCTCCTCATCAAGTCTCGAAGTGACCCGCGACTGACGACTCCAGTTCCGTGTTGGTTGATCAGTCTTTTTACACGCTTACTAAGTTTCTTGTTTCTGGCTGTGCCTGAATCATGAACATTAGACAAACAAGTGAAAAGGCAATTAGAGGTCCTAGAGATGGGATTTCTCTGAAGAATGTTGAAAGTTTCTTGGACAGCAAAAAAGACCAACGAGGAAATTCTCAAAGAGGTCAACACAAACAAAGAGCTGCTAAAAATATCGGAGAGAAACAATTGCCATTTTTCTGGCACATCATGAAAAGAGGATGTTAGAATACTTAGTTAGAACGTGCAAAATACAGGAAAAAAGAGATCGCGGATGGTATTGATACGATGCACAGAGAATTGTTTAAGGGCATGTTCCCTACACCAACTGGTATAAAACATGACGACGCTGAACTTATCAGCCGTTGATTGGAATGAAACTTGACGTTAAGCACTCAGAAGACCAGTTGACATGCCACTGTTCCGACCACGACTGCCTTTAAATAAATGAACATAAATATATAAGAGGAAATGGCAAACGAAGACCAGTACACTTAACTGAGAAAAATAAGGAAAATCGAAAGTTAAAATTAGATATGTATCTTATTTACGGCCGGAAACAATTAGCGCTCATATTTCCTCTTCTATTTTCGGGTTCAATTTTACTGCCTCTGTAATGTTGTTTTGACAAAGTTTCCTGATGTACGTCGCAGATGCATTGAGCATTACTGTGCTGTTTAAATGTTGAAACTGTTACTGTCCTTCCATAGGCATTTCCTGTGTACGTTTATTTATGCCACAAATCATGAGGACTAATCACTTAGCTCGATTTCACTTTTATGGGGAGCTCCAGCGCAGGTTGGAGGCCCATCAGGCGTCCAAGACTCGCCTCGACCTCCTAGTTGGTCTCCCGTGAAACAGCCTGCGTCAAAACAGATTGACTAACAAAGCGGGGATCGTCGTGTCACCCGTGGTTCCGATTTACTGATATAGAACACCTAGTGCTGTAAACATCTTGGCTGGACAAATTCCAACCTCCCCAGTAAAAGCCGGATTTCAAGAATGCCGTTACAAATACCCCCCCCCCCCCCCCTCCACGATCTTGCGTCCAAGCGCTTTCGATCGTTTCAACCAACAGCGTTAAAACAAGTCAAATCTCACTTTTATAAGTTAACAAAAGTAACTATGTACTGTATACATAAGATACTTGTTGCTCCATTTCAGTCTTTTTCCTTCGTCAGACTAATCTTTCTACACGCATAAATGGCAGAGGCTGTCCTTCTAGTTTGAGAGTACATCTGTGGTCGAAGGATATTTGCCTGTATGGCGAGGGGCCTCCGAGTACACAGCTATTGGTGTGAAAAATAGGAAAACGTGATATTCATGCGAATCGGACTTTGCCAGAAGAATAAAGTTGGCGCGCGCCGTCACACGCACATACACACAGAAGAATAAAGTTGGCGCGCGTCGCCACACGCACATACACACAGAAGAATAAAGTTGGCGCGCGTCGCCACACGCACATACACACAGAAGAATAAAGTTGGCGCGCGCCGTTACACGCACATACACACAGAAGAATGAAGCTGGCGCGCGCCGTCACACGCACATACACACAGAAGAAAGCTACACTCATTTACAATTCTTGATAACGTATAACAAGACTATATTCTTGTTTACAATGTCTTCCTCTAGTTAAATGTTACTGTTTTTCATAAGTTCTTTTTGTTCATTTAGCGTTTTCCTTTTTTATCTAATATGCTGATATGGAGAAATTATTCTAATCAAGGCAATTAGCGATAATGTCAGAATTTATTTCGTTTGATGCCAGAAATAATTAGTAACTTGGTTTTATTTTCCTATAATTAGCAGTAATCTGTGAGTGAGAGCTCGGTTGTGTGTTAATTCACTATGAGCTGATAGCTAGCTTGGTTATGATAACAGCGGAATGCCATCATAAGAATGAGGTTAGCCCGTTCGGTTCTCGGGAAGTTTATGCTCACCTTTGGGTAATAACGAGATTTATTCAGTAAGTCAGAAGATAATACAGAATCAGTCTGTAGGTAATTTTTCGAATAACTCTTCAGGCAAAACAAACAAACAAAAATTACGTTCATTCAATCATTTTAGAATTTGCTGACAATAGGGTGAACCTTCATCTACCCTTTATACAGTCAATTAGCGAACCTTCATATATATGCTTAATAAAATCATTCCAACAATCCTTTATTTGCAATAATTATGGTAATCCTTTATACAATCGTAATTCATGCAGAAATTCATGTAACCTTTCAAGCAACTCATCATTCAATCGTTACAGCAGTCCTATGTGTAATTATTCTAGTAAACAAAATTATGATAAGTAACTTTTCATGTAATGATTCAGACGAACTTCAATCTCAATAGTTATAGAGTTAGAGAAACTCTTAAGAGTCAATAGTTTGGACTTTTGGAATTGAATACTAAAAACTTCCTCTTAGAGGATTCTTGTGTGTTAATGAAATTAGCTTATACAGGAGTTCACCAGGACAACGACATGTCATCAGTCCTGAGCTGATCAGTTCACCAGTGCTACGACCTGTCATCAGTCCTGAGCTGATCAGTTCACCAGTGCTAGGACCTGTCATCAGCCCTGAGCTGATCAGTTCACCAGTGCTACGACCTGTCATCAGTCCTGAGCTGATCAGTTCACCAGTGCTAGGACCTGTCATCAGCCTGAGCTGATCAGTTCACCGGTGCTACGACCTGTCATCAGTCCTGAGCTGATCAGTTCACCAGTGCTAGGACCTGTCATCAGCCCTGAGCTGATCAGTTCACCGGTGCTACGACCTGTCATCAGCCCTGAGCTGATCAGTTCACCAGTGCTAGGACCTGTCATCAGCCCTGAGCTGATCAGTTCACCAGTGCTACGACCTGTCATCGGCCCTGAGCTGATCAGTTCACCAGTGCTACGACCTGTCATCAGCCCTGAGCTGATCAGTTCACCAGTGCTACGACCTGTCATCAGTCCTGAGCTGATCAGTTCACCAGTGCTACGACCTGTCATCAGCCCTGAGCTGATCAGTTCACCAGTGCTACGACCTGTCATCAGTCCTGAGCTGATCAGTTCACCAGTGCTAGGACCTGTCATCAGCCTGAGCTGATCAGTTCACCGGTGCTACGACCTGTCATCAGTCCCTGACTGATCAGTTCACCAGTGCTAGGACCTGTCATCAGCCCTGAGCTGATCAGTTCACCGGTGCTACGACCTGTCATCAGCCCTGAGCTGATCAGTTCACCAGTGCTAGGACCTGTCATCAGCCCTGAGCTGATCAGTTCACCAGTGCTAGGACCTGTCATCGGCCCTGAGCTGACCAGTTTAACAGTGCTACAATCTGTCATCAGCCCTGAGCTGATCAGTTCACCAGTGCTAGGACCTGTCATCGGCCTGAGCTGACCAGTTTAACAGTGCTACAATCTGTCATCAGTCCTGAGCTGATCAGTTCACCGGTGCTACGACCTGTCATCAGTCCTGAGCTGATCAGTTCACCAGTGCTAGGACCTGTCATCGGCCCTGAGCTGACCAGTTTAACAGTGCTACAATCTGTCATCAGTCCTGAGCTGATCAGTTCACCAGTGCTACGACCTGTCATCAGCCTGAGCTGATCAGTTCACCAGTGCTATACGACCTGTGATCAGCCCTGGCTGATCAGTTCACCAGTGCTACGACCTGTCATCGGCCCTGAGCTGATCAGTTCACCAGTGCTAGGACCTGTCATCGGCCCTGAGCTGACCAGTTCACCAGTGCTACGACCTGTCATCAGCCCTGAGCTGATCAGTTCAGCAGTGCTACGACCTGTCATCAGTCCTGAGCTGATCAGTTCACCAGTGCTAGGACCTGTCATCAGCCCTGAGCTAAACAGTTCACCAGTGCTACGACCTGTCATCAGTTCTGAGCTGACTAGTTCACCGGTACTACGTCCTGTCATCAGCCCTGAGCTGATCAGTTTCACCAGTGCTACGACCTGTCATCAGCCCTGAGCTGATCAGTTCCCGGTAATACAACCTGTCATCAGCCCTGAGCTAAACAGTTCACCAGTGCTACGACCTATCATCAGCCCTTAGCTGACCAGTTCACCGGTACTACGACCTGTCCATCAGCCCTGAGCTGATCAGTTCACCGGTAATACGACCTGTCATCAGCCCTGAGCTGATTAGTTCACCAGTACTACGACCTGTCATCAGCCCTGAGCTGATTAGTTCACCAGTACTACGACCTGTCTTCAGTCCTGAGCTGATCAGTTCACCAGTACTACGACCTGTAATCAGTCCTGAGCTGACCAGTTCACCAGTGCTACGACCTGTCATCAGCCCTGAGCTGACCAGTTCACCAGTGCTACGACCTGTCATCAGTCTGAGATGACCAGTTCACCAGTACTATGACCTGTCATAAGACCTGAGCTGATCAGTTCACCGGTAATACGACCTGCAATTAGCCCTAACTGATCAGTTTACCAGTACTACGACCTGTCATCGACCCTGAGCCGACTAGTTCACCAGTACTACGACCTGTCATCGACCCTGAGCTGACTAGTTCACCAGTACTACGATCTGTCATCAGGCCTGAGCTGACTAATTCACCAGTACTACGATCTGTCATCGACCCTGAGCTGACTAGTTTACCAGTACTACGACCTGTCCATCGACCCTGAGCTGACTAGTTTACCAGTACTACGACCTGTCATCAACCCTGAGCTGACTAATTCACCAGTACTACGATCTGCCATTGACCCTGAGCTGACTAGTTCACCAGTACTACGACCTGTCATCGATCCTGAGCTGACTAGTTCACCAGTACTACGACCTGTCATCGATCCTGAGCTGACTAGTTCACCAGTACTACGACCTGTCATCGACCCTGAGCTGACTAGTTTACCAGTACTACGACCTGTCATCAACCCTGAGCTGACTAGTTTACCAGTACTACGACCTGCCATCGACCCTGAGCTGACTAATTTTTATTTTGAACGTACCCGTACTGAGAATAAATCTAAAAGTTCACGCAGAAGAAGAAAAAGAAATTGCACCTTTAGAATATAGAGAGATAATGGAAATATAATCAAACAACAACCACAATAGAATTTTAATGCAAACAAATATTAGATATTGTTAACAGTCATTATTGGCAGACAAGAAATATAGTAACAAACTATTGTTTCCGCGTACTCATTGCAGTCGCCACACGTTCGGGTCAGAGTTTTTATAATACAAAATAAATATTGAAGAAATAAATGTTATTTCTTGGAGAAATTCCTAGACTAGAGACAGGCAAAAATTACAGTAGGGGACACAATGCATTCAGTATTTGGGAAAGTTCACAAACAACAGGCAAACTATAAAACAATGGAGAGCTAAAACATGATTTTAAACCCGCACTCTTCCAAACGTTACATTACTAGAAAGAATTGAACGAAAATCGTGTAATTTATTTATAGACTGAAGCTGACAATAATTATATATTGTACTCAGAAAGTGGTGGGGAATCCAAACAGAGTGACAAAGTAATGGTGAAGGGAATACGACGGGGAGAAACAGATCAATGCAATATCACAGGCAACAATGGATGTATACACGCACAGTGTTCATAGATGAAAGGATTTCGTTGCTGCACCTAAGGACAAGCCTATGACTACCTGCACCATCAAAGCAAGAGACAGAGCGGAATGGCGATCCATGGTAGCCAACCTTCGATGCGGAGACGGCACTTATATGACGATGATGACCTAGGGACATCGAAAGCCTTATCGGTTAAAAAAAGTAAAAGTAAAGAACCCCCGTCACGCCAAGTGGCGTATAGGAATATGTGTTAGTGACCATGAATTTTATAGACCTTCAGCACATGATTTTTGGGGTAATGTGGTCGGTATTACGCCCGTGCCGCTTTACTTTCCTAGAAAAAATTCCGGTCCCCATTTAAAGCTGGGGTGAACCGGAAGCCGTCGGTTGGGATAGAACCCTACCCCTTTTCCTTTGTAGTCCAGTTCACTTACCACTAGGCTCCTTGTCGGTTACTGACTCTTTTTGTTAAACCGTGCCTATGACAACGACGGTAATAATCATTGCTAGCAAATCACGCGCTGTGATATTTCAAACACGCGCTACAGTTGTCCAATGCCACGATTTGTTAGCCTAGGGTCAACTAACTTGACTGACGGCCATTTCCTGCTGACCTTTCGGCCTGGAAGTCTTCTTCTGCTGTGACACCAAATCTCCATACCCACAGCGTGGGATCTCATGACTGCATGCTACAGAGCATTATTAATTTACTAATGGTGGATCAGCAGAAATGATCACCGGCCAATTTTAACTCATTTACGAATTCCTGGTGAGAGCTGGCAAAAAAAGTTGAGCGTTAAATATAATTTTCATCGACCCAGTTCGTTGGCATTATCGTCCATCAGTGATATGAACTATTTAATAATGGCTTAACATTGTAACTGCTGATCGACAACTGGCTCATCACATTCCCAAAATAAAGAACTCCATTACAAGCTAATTTCATGAACATTGAAGCATTTTCTTCATAAATTGATTACTGGGGGGAAAATACCGTATTGGCTGTACATTCATTGATGGTAGTGCTCATATAGTTTTGTTTTCTGATCGATTGTTTTCGGTGATAAACTAGAAGAGTAAAAAACGTAAATGTATTCCCACAACAAGAGACGTAGTTGGAAAGTAAAATGTTCCAGGCCAGAGACTACAACAATTGGAGATGATATGACTGGTGTTTGCTCTCGCTGTTAGTGTATTCTCCAATTCATAAGTTCACGTATGTTTTTTTTTTCTAAGTCGACTTCTTATTTTTTCTTCTTATTGTTTTTTTTTTTCGTCTTCTTCTTATTCTTTAGAACTGTTCTTCCTCGTCTTCATATTTTTCTTACTTTCTACTTCGCATTATTCATCTTCTTTCCATAATTAAGGTTGGAGCACCACTGACATACCTCGTCAGCCTTCACTGACATACCTCGTCAGCCTTCACTGACATACCTTGTCAATCTTCACTGACATCTTCAGTCAGTCTTTTGTGACTCTGAGATATCAGGGCCTGCCTATTCTTTGATATCTTCCCATACATCTTTCCCTGTCTACCTCTACTTCTCGCAACTTTCAAACATCTTTGCAGGGTGGTAATTTTATTCAAACTAGATTAATGTTTCGGCTCTCAGAATCGATATATATTGGTTATGGAAGGCCTCGGTATCACTGCAGACGAATAAAATCCATAATTTCTCAAACCGCCCGTGCCAGCGTAATCATCAGAATTAATATCTCATCTCCCAACCAAGAAAGGTAACTGTAGTCCCTATTCGTAGCAGTCTCAGCACTCGATATATATATATATATATATATATAATATAAGTATAGTTTTCTTGTAAGCTCGAGTTTCGACAAATTTTTCTATAGATTCAGCGAACGCCGCTTTTTTTTTTTTAATTCTAAATTATATTTTTTAAAAAAAGAAAGTAGGCCCCTCACGCTTAGTGGCGTATAGGAAATATGGTGTTAGTGACCATAAGTTTTACATACCTTCGGCACATGATTTTTGGTAATGTGGTCGATATTACGCCCGTGTCGCTTTACTTTCCCAGAAAAAAATCCGGTACCCATTAAAGGCTGGGTGAACCGGAAGCCGTAGATTGGGATCGAACCCTACCTCTTGTCCTTTGTAGTCCAGTTCACTAACCACTGAGCTATCGCGGCTCCATTTTAAATTATGTCTGACTCTTTTCTGCACCTTCGAATCCTGTTTACATAACAATGTGAATAGTTGCACATGATTGCTACTATCGTGTTGTTTAAAACATAACAGACTGTGATTACCTACGTTTACGACCCGATGCATCAAGTTCAAAACATTTTTACAGGATTTTATTCCCCAAACGTTGTCTGCTGTAAGTCGGTCTCGACACGGCTTGGTTCATTAGGGGAAGTTAGTGGTGACGCAGTTATAACTGTTGCAGTATCACATTTTATGGTGACATTGTTGCTATGTTAGAGTGAACAAAGTATTGTTATGTTAGAGTGAACCAAAGTATTGTTATGTTAGAGTGAACAAAGTATTGTTATGTTAGAGTGAACAAAGTATTGTTATGTTAGAGTGAACAAAGTATTGTTATGTTAGAGTGAACAAAGTATTGTTATGTTAGAGTGAACAAAGTGTTGCTATGTTAGAGTGAACAAAGTGTTGCTATGTTAGAGTGAACAAAGTATTGTTACGTTAGAGTGAACAAAGTATTGTTACGTTAGAGTGAACAAAGTATTGTTACGTTAGAGTGAACAAGAAGACATCTACAAACGATGTTAAACATCAAGCAATTCATCACACAACTAAACACAAGTTCCCTGCTATGAGTTAGAACAAGAGAAGGGAGCAAGCTATAATTCACCGACTCAGTTTACTGTCATTATCATCCATCTTTGGTATATACTTTTTGATAATGTACTAAAAGTGATGTACATTCAACAACAACAATTCAACTTTTAATTTTCTATTTTTCAAAGCGGACAACCACTATATTTGATTATCAATGGTGGCTTACTGCAGGAGAGGTCCTACTACATCAATGGTATTTTCTCTACTATTCTGTTTCTCAATTCAGTCGCGGTCTAATATATCTTCTAGTAAACATAGAGCTATAGATCGCTACTCGCCAAGAAGAAGACAAAACTCATCAACAACTAATAGTACGATAATGAAGCGCAGTTTGCGCAAATATTTCTTCTTTCTATAGTTTTAGATATATTTTTTTTTTATACCGCAGTTGATTCTATTTAATTTCTTCTGTGTGACCGACCGTCTGCTTGTGTTGTTGGTGTTTTCTGAGGAAGACCGTATGTAGGCCGAAACGTCATAGTTTTGTACTGTCTCCAATGTAAAACTGTCACAATACCCTGTGTTCAGCTTCTCCCCTGCTTACCAGTTTTACCGCAGCTCCGGATTTAATTGACTACTCCCTGTACAACCATACACTATGCAGTTGAAGTACTACACCTGGAGGCATGTCTCACATGGGTCAGACCTCTATCACCCCCACACTCCCCCAATGCAGTTCCAAGAAGCTAAAGAACTGAAACACTGCAATCGAAGCCCCTCTTCTGATGATCAGATTACTTAGTTTTTCAAAGCTCTACATAAAGAGTTTCCACGCCGATTTCTTCTTAGTTGTTGCTAAAATGCGATCTCACAGAACTCCAGAATTGGACTCGGACTTAAAAATCAGAAAAGTTGCTCAGCCGCTAAATCGACGAGGAAGCGGAACTGATCAACATCAATAATGCAGGAAGTTGTGGCAGGAGAGATAAACAAGTTTCCGTCTTAGCTTCTTTTTTTCTTTTTTTTTTTCCCAGGTGAAAACGACTCATTAGTACCTGAACACAGACAATAGGTAATTAGGAGGAAGCTTGTCAATATTCAAAGCTTCCCAATTCTTGCTCTCCGGGAGATAATCTCCAATTGTTCAAACACAGCAAAAAGTAGTGCCAGAGAGAGAGTGAGAGAGAGAGAGAAAGAGCGAGTGAGAGTGAGTGAGAGAGAGAGAGAGAAAGTGTGAGTGAGAGAGAGAAAGAGTGAGTGAGAGTGAGTGAGAGAGAGAGAGAAAGAGTGAGTGAGAGAGAGAAAGAGTGAGTGAGAGTGAGTGAGAGAGAGAGTGAGAGAGAGAGAAAGAGTGAGTGAGAGAGAGAAAGAGTGAGTGAGTGAGATAGAAAGAGTGAGAGAGAGAGAAAGAGTGAGTGAGAGAGAGTGAGAGAGAGAGAGAAAAGAATGAGAGAGAGAGAGAAAGAGTGAGAGAGAGAGAGAAAGAGTGAGTGAGAGAGAGAGTGAGTGAGAGTGAGTGAGAAAGAGAGGGGGAAAAAGAGAGAGAGAGAAATAGAGAGAGTGAGTGAGAGAGAGAAAGAGTGAGTGAGAGTGAGTGAGAGGAGAGAAAGAGTCGACGCAGACTAAGAGTAAAATGGATCAATTAAATTACCCACCGCTGTTTGCAGAGAGGGAAAAAAAACCCAGACCTTTTGTTACAACTAACATAAAACCCTCCCACCGAGAGAGCAAAGGAGTAGTGGCGAGATGACTTCACATATGATGATAATTTATTACCGTATCTACACGTTGGGTGCTTGACAGTGTTAAATTCTTTTCTCTCCGTGCATCTTTAGATGTTAATATTAATAAGTCTTTAATAATGATAATAGAAACAAGGAAAGGAGTCCTTAAATGTTATCTAGAGCCAGTCATAACATATGGGTGTGAATCACGGACAATAGGACAACAGGCAAGAAAATAACTGGAGGCTGTAGAAATGTGGTTTTACTGAGATGCTCAGAATACCATGGACAGCTAATAAGTAATGAAAACGTTCTAAAAGAGGCCAAAGCAAAAGAGCTAATATCCATATTATAAAGAAACAGTCATCATTTTTGGCCATGTAATGAGAGGGAACAGCTGGAATATATTGTGACACCTGGAAAAGTGAGGGACGAAGAGATAGAGGGAATCAAAGAGAAAATACCAGACAGCTTAAGAGAATGGCTTTGGCAGAAGGTCAACAACAGAAATGATAAATACTGTCGTGATCGAAAGTTGTGGAGAGACATGATCACTTACGCCAACATGCATGGTATTTGACGATGATGTGATTAATCGGTGGACGAAAGCGTTGCTCAGCTCAAAGCTGGTGACATCTCTATTCAGCTTGCCCCGGTGGGGTACCACAAGAGATTTCTCTGTTCATAACGTTGGACATGATTGTAGCAGATGTCAGCAGTCATGTTGTCTGTGCTACAGTCATATTCATCAGAGGTTCCCATCCACGTTGAGCATGATTGTAGCTGATGTCAGCAGTCATGTTGCCTGTGCCACAGTCATACTCATCAGAGGTTCCCATCCATGTTGGACATGATTGTAGCAGATGTCAGCAGTCATGTTGCCTGTGCCACAGTCATATTCATCAGCGTTTCCCATCCACGTTGAGCATGAATGTAGCTGATGTCAGCAGTCATGTTGTCTGTGCCACAGTCATATTCATCAGAGATTCCCATCCATGTTGGACATGATTGTAGCAGATGTCAGCAGTCATGTTGCCTGTGCCACAGTCATATTCATCAGAGGTTCCATCCACGTTGAGCATGAATGTAGCTGATGTCAGCAGTCATGTTGCCTGTGGCACAGTCATATTCATCAGAGATTCTCATCCACGTTGGGCATGATTGTAGCAGATGCCAGCAATCATGTTGTCTGTGCCACAGTCATATTCATCAGAGGTCCCATTACCATGTTTGAAAAGGTTGTACTTCAAAATTTTGTGGCTAGTTCGGATTGTAAAAAGTTCCACTTGTTCTCTTCCGTTGAGCTGGTGGTAGATATATTTTTCTGGTAGCACTGGCGTTCTGTTGTTCATTTGTTCATGTATTTGTACCAGTGTGATAACATGAAGAGGAAGACATGTAAAACGTATCTTGAAATGACGTGACATATACTCTACTGTAAAATATCCTTACGATAATGTTGAAAACAACAGTAATTGCCCTTGGAAAGCTTAATAATTGATGGGCTGGACATGAACGTGTTGCATGTGCTGTTTTGCTCAAACTTCATGATCTCGTGGACATTTTCTGTGAAGGACAGGTATACTTGAGTGAGAGAAACACTGACTGGTTATCTTAGATGTCATAAAAATAAAGACAAGGATAACATGCAAGGACGGTCAATTCTGTTTCTTCTTTCCTTCTTCTTTTGCCTATTAGCGTCGAGGGGAGATACAGTTTTCGGTCATTTGCTCTTTTGCTGCTGTTTCCTAGTGTTTCTAATATTCTCCAGTACATCTCTTTAGTGGTCGACCATTGAGTCTTGTGTTGTCGTAACGCGTATTAAAGGCTCTGTGTGCTGTGTTTTGGCCTTTCTGTCTTATACGGTGACAAATCCATTTCATCTGTTGTTTGTTTATGTATTCTATAGAGAGTAGTAGAGCCCCGTTACACCAAGTGGTGTATAGGGAATATGGTGTTAGTGACCATAAATTTTACAGACCTTCAGCACATGATTTTTGGGTAATGTGTCGGTATTACGCCCGTGCCTTATGTATTCTATGGCGATGAATTATTCCAAGCTTGTTTCTCAGTTCTTCATTTCTGAATGAATCTCTCAGGCTGTTTCCTGTCATTCGTCTAACATATTTCATCTCGGTTGTGGTTATTTTCCTTAGTGTTCTTGAATCAATGATCGTTGCTTATATTGAGAACTTAGACTGCACGAAGGAAGCAGGAGTCTGAAGTCAAACTTGGCATAAATAGCGAAGCAAAAATTAGTGCACGTAAGGAAAGAGGTGTACTTCATAAAAAACTAGTGCGCGTAAGGAAAGAGATGCATAGTCGTCTATGGTTTCAGAGATTTTATAGATAGCGCAGGGATTAGAAGAATGTATGTGTCTACAATTTAGACTTTCAACGACTGGTGTGATGTTAATGGCAGCAGATCTAAAGACCTAACATAAACCACTTGATAGAAACCGGGAGGTTGCAAAAGATGACGTCGATGCTTCTAAAGCAAATAACAAAGTTTATTCTTCTTTCTTTCCTAATTTCATTTCAGCGTGGAGTGTTTTTTTTTTTTTTTTTTTTTTGTTCTTCTTTTTCAGTTTCTCCTGTTAAATTGTCTCATCATCATCATTGAGTGCCGTCTCCGCAACGAAGGTTGGCTACCATGGAGCGCCATTTTTGCTCTATCTCTTCCTTTGATGGTGCAGGTTGTCATTGGTTGATTTGTCCATCTTTTGATGTTACTCGTCCATGTTAATCTGGTCTGCCTCTGCCTCTTTTACCTTGTATTTTCCCCTCCAGGATCACTTTCAGTAGGCTGTTGTGTCTTTTAACATGGCCTAAGAATCGCATTTGTCTTGTTCTAATTGTGTTCAGAAGTTCTCTTTTCATTTTTAGTTGTTTAAGACTTTGTCATTTGTTTTCTTTTCCTTCCATCCAATTCTACCTATTCTTCTATATATCCACATTTCAAAGGCTTCAATTCTCTGTTCTGTTTTCTTGTCTAATGTCCATGTTTCAGCACCATATAGGAATATTGAGAAGATGTAACATTTTGCTATTCTTAGTTTTAGCTCTGGTGTTATTGTTTTGATGTTAGTATGTCCTTCATGACATTAAATTACTTTTTGCCATTCCTATTCTTTTGTTTATTTCAATTGTACATTTTCCATCACTGGTTATAGTATGTCAAGGTAGTTATAGTTCCTGAACTGTCTCAAGGTCTATTCCTTCAATTTTGATATCCACTTGTGGGTTTGGGTATTTTCTTTGTTTATGATCATAGTTTTAGTCTTTTTGATATTCATATCTAGTCCATATTTTTTGCTTGTCGTGTTTATTTCATTAAGTATTGTTGTAGGTCTTTAGGATTTTCTGCTAGTAGTACAGTATCGTCATCATATCTTAGGTTATTGATTATCTTTCCATTAATTTGTAGCCTGGCATCTCTATGATGTTTTTAAAGATTTGCTCAGTGTATAGATTGAACAGCTTGGTGATAGGATGCATCCTTGTCTTACTCCTCTTTTTATATCAATGGGTGTAGAGAACTCTTTGTTATATTTTATTATTGCTGTTTGCTCCCAGTATAGATTGCATATTAGTCGTATATCCATGTCATCTAGATGTATCTCTTTTAGGCATTCTATAAGTTGTTTGTGGTTGTACTCTATCAAAAGCTTTGGTGTAGTCTATGAAGCAGGCATATATTGGTTTGTTTACTTCTGTGTATTTTTCGATTAATGTTCTCATGCAGAATATGGCTTCTTTTGTCCCGCTATTTTTCCTAAATCCAAATTGCTGCTCATCTAATTCAGTATTGATTTTATTCTGAATCCTTCCTTGTATAACTTTTAGCAAGATTTTTGTAACATGGCTCATTAGGCTTATTGTTCTAAAGTCACTGCATTCAACTGCACCATTCTTTTTAGGCAATGCAATGAAAGTTGATGTTTTTAGTTCATTTGGTATGTATCCTGTGTGGGTATATGTCGTTGCATATGTCTGTAATCACTTCAATGCCAAAATCTTCAGTGCCTGTATCATCTCTATCTGTATGCTTTCAGGTCCTGCTGCTTTTCCCCTTTTCATTGTTTTTTATAGCTTTTTCCACCTCAGATTTTAAGATTTTATAGCCTGATGTACATTTTATAACTGGTTTCTTGTCCCTTTGATCATGAAATAGTTCTGTTATATATTCTGCCATCTCTCTATGATATCCTTATTGTCTGTTAGCATTTTTCCTTTTTGTCTGCAATGCATCCACCTTCTGTGGCTTTTTTTATTTTATTAGTCATTCTCTTTATTTCTGTGTGCATTCCTCTTAGGTCTTGTTTGCTTTCCATAGTTTCTATTTCTCTACATTTTTGGCTGAGCCAGTCTCTTTTGCTTTTTTGCACATTTTGCGTATCTCATTATCTATTTTATTGTATTGGGCAGTGTTCTTCGCTTGTCTCCTTTCTTCCATTTTTTCTAAGATGGTGTTAGTTATCCATTTTTGTTTTTTGTTCTTTTCTCTTTTGGGTAAGGTGTCGCAGGCTTTTTGTATGCTTTTCTTTATGCATTGCCATTTGGTTGTTACTTTTTCATCAGGATTTTCTCTTCTGTATTGTTCAATTCCTTCCTCTAGCAGCTTCTGGTATGTGTTCTTTACTTGTATTGTATAGGTATCTTTAATATCTTTTTGATTTAAAGCTGTTATGTCGAGTGGGTTTGTTGATGAATCAGATTTTTGCTTGTTTCTCTTTAGTTTGATTTTCATTTTAATCATTACAGGATTGTGATCAGAATTAATATCTGCTCCTGGGTAGGTTTTGGCTTTCTTTACGCTGTTACGGAACCTTTCTTTTATCATTATGTAATCTATTTGATTCCTCTTCCTATCTCCAGGGCTTTTCCATGTGTATAGTTTCCTTTTCTCTTGCTCAAAGTAGGTGTTACATATTATCAGCCTGTTTTCTTCACAGAATTGTATTAATCTTTCTCCTCTGTCATTTCTTTTTCCTAAACCATGATTTCCTATAATTGTCTTATATCTACCTTTTCCTACTTTAGCGTTCATGTCACCCATTACAATCAAGATGTCTGAAGATTTCACTTGCTTCATAACTTTATTTAGGTCTTCATAGTATGCCTCTATTTGTTCATCTGTGTAGTCTTGAGTAGGTGCATATGTCTTATATTATTGCTATGTCGAATGGTTTTGCTTTCAACTTGAGTAGTATAATCCTATCACTGTATGTCCAGTGGTACTTATATATTTTTGTAGCTCTCTTTTTATCAGTATTCCTACCCCCCTTTGATGTTCTGTTGTGTTTCCTGAGTATATAAATGTATATTTTTCGTCTTCAATGTACCCACATTCCTTCCATCTAGTCTCTGATATGCCTAAAATATCTATATTTATTCGTTCTGCTTCTTGAATTAGATTTTCCAATTTCCCTTGTTGATATAGAGTCCTAACATTCCAAGTACTTATTTTAAGATCTTTCCTCCGACATAAGTTCGAATTTCTCCGACTCTCCATGGCTTCCTCTGGACTGGTACGTGATGAGGCTCCAATCTCTTTCACGGTGGTCAGCCATGTTCGTCTTTCGTGTTCTGACATGCCTCTTGTGTACCACACACTTTGCTGTTTTCGCTTTCTGGGCCGTTGATCATTCTTGATTCCTCCGCCTCCATCCACCGTCACAGACTTTTCACATAAGGGTTGAACATACCGTTTTTCCGTTGACATTTTGTCAAACCATGTGCTTGCCTATCGAACCGCGAACACACAACACAAAGAAGAATAAATCATATTCCACTTAAATATCGGCAATCACAGTCCATCCCCACGTTAGAAGTAAAACATACATAAATTGTCTAACCTGTTTTATATACTCCATCAATCCATCTTTCTAGCGGTCGACTCTTAGATCTGATGTTCTTGTAGCGTTTATTGAATTCTAGTTGTGCTGTATTTGATCTTTCTTTCTGCCTCATCGCGTGGCCAAACCATTTTAACCATTTGTTCCTTTATGTATTCCATGGCTGCCATTATTCCTAGGTTTGATCTTAGTTCTTCATTTGTGATCTAATCTCAGTTTATTTAATCCGCTGTGATCTGTACATGTAGCGACCACGCTTTTGAAACTAGTCAGGCTGTCCTAAGTTGAAATAAGCCCTTAACCTACGATAGACTCAGCAGGCATGCAGAGGATTAAAATGGTAAGAGAAATGAAAAAAAATACCGTAGAGATAAGTATCATCCAATCAAAAATAAACTAAAACACAAGGTATCACCATCTTATGTATACATGTTTTTTAAAAAGCAGAATTAGAACTTAATGAACATTAATATCAAGAGAAGAGTTAAAACACTAGGAATAGCAGACATTAGAGTTAGAATATAAGGAATAGGAGACATTGGAGTTAGAATACAAGGAATAGGAGACATTGGAGTTAGAATACAAGGAATAGGAGACATTGGAGTTAGAATACAAGGACTATCAGTAAAGGTAAAAGGTAAAGTACGAGACTTGAACCGGCGTCTTAGCACGCGAGTTTACACCCATATGTGCTCGGCCGCCTATCCAGAAATGTTCGGATATTTCTGTATAGTGTAGCCTCAAGCATCGAAACTCAGATGCGAAGCGACATTCCTCACCTTCCCAGGGTAATACTCTGGTACCCATTTCTGCCAACGGCTGGTCGACCGTGGGGGTATTTTTTTTTTCCAACCACGAGTACAATTCACACTGCTCCCAGCGGGATCGAACACGGGTTGTCCGAACGTCGGTAGTCCAGTCGGGTGTCTATCGTAATTAGAGTTATAATACAAGGAATAGTAGAAATTAGAGTTACAATAGAAGGAATAACATATATCAGACTTAGAATACAAGGAATAGGAGACATTGTTAGTCGCCCCGCAGTTAGAATACACTGGATAGCAGGTGCTAGACTAAAATAAATAGGAAGAGCTAATGTTAGAATGAAATTATTAAGCATAGAAGATACCAGAGTTAAAATACTATAAACAGATATTAGAGTCAGAATACTAGGAATAGTAGACAATAGACTTAAAATACTATGGATATCAGACATTAGATTGAAAGTACTAGGAACAGGAGATACTAGTTTTAAAATACTAGAAATACACAGGCAGACACAAAGGCTAAATACTAGGAACAAGCAGACACCAGAGTTAACAATTAGAAACAGCAGACACTAGAATTTAAATGTCGATGTAGGCACACAGGTGGAAGACAGAGACGATGTTCACAACCCATTATTCTAAAACATCAAGCCCAAAAACAGACACCAGAGTCGATGAACCATGAATTAGTTTTCCCTTTAAATCTATCTGTCTCTCTGTGTGTATGTCTCTCTCTCTCTCTCTCTCTCTCTCTCTCTCATACAACTACGTACATTTTCTGTTTTACTCTCCATCATAACCCAACCCTTTAAAAACTAGCCGGTGTAAAGTGGTGGGCATTTTGAAAATCAAGCTGAAGTGTCCCAAAGAGGAGATAATATAATTCGTTATAGGATGACTCATTCTCTCCCCTTGGCTCTAATGTTATGCTTCACATGTATATTAGTCTTGTATTCAGAACAATTATGCCTAGACGCAATATCTGTAATATGATAAGGCAACCACAATGTTATTAGCAAAACGCATTTGTTTATTCTAAAAGCTGCAATCAGCTATAATAAGTGTTTGTATTTATATTTATTTTTGTTTATTCATTGTTCTTGCAATCCACACTGCAGCACGCCGAACCTATCAACAAAAATGTTGGGTTGCATTCAGAAGATTACGTAGAAAATATGTAAACAATGATGGTTCCATCACCTCGCTTGTGATACACATCAATTGTTAACTGATTGTTGATGAATATTTGTATATGTTGCACATTTCATTACCCTGTTGCACTTTCTCTCTCTTTCTCTTTCTCTCTTTTTTTTCTCTCTCTCTCTCACTCTCTCTCTCTTTCTCTCTCTCTCACTCTCTCTCTTTCTCTCTTTTTCTCTCTCTCTCTCACTGTCTCTCTCTTTCTCTCTCTCACTCTCTCTCTTTCTCTCTTTTTTTCTCTCTTGCTCTCACACTCTCACTCTCTCTCTTTCTCTCTTTCTCTCTCTCTCTTTCTCTCTTTTTTTTCTCTCTCTCTCTCACACTCTCACTCTCACTCTCTTTCTCTCTCTTTTTCTCTCTCTCTCTCTCACTCTCTATAGTAGAGAGAATATAAATAAGAGAGATTTCAAAGTCAGTGGCTGAGTGAGAAAATATGTAAACAATGATGGTTCCATCTCCTCGCTTGTGATACACATCAATTGTTAACTGATTGTTGATGAATATTTGTACATGTTGCACATTTCATTACCTACTGTTGCACTTTCTCTCTCTTTCTCTCTTTTTTTTTTCTCTCTCTCTCTCTCATCTCACTCTCTCTCTCTCACTCTCTCTCTCTCTCTCCCTCCCTCTCTCTCTCTCCCTCCCTCTCCAATGTAACCATTAAATTGCACAGCAAAAGCTGATCGCCGATGAAGATAGTAAGAAACAGATTTCGAGTAAAGCATTCATCCTGAACAAATAAATAGAGATTTCAAAGTCGGTGGCTGAGTGAGCTCTAACCGGTCATTTTAGAATCTGTTGAATGCTAGTTCAATTACAAATACAGTTTTTCTTCTTTTAGTTAAATCAGAGGGAAAAATATTTTAAAAAAAAACCACTGAGCTGTACAGCACTTGGCGACAGCACTGAATGATGCGGCCTTTATTCTTAAACCTTCCCCAAAATATATTTAAAAAAACGTCATAGGTATGTATAGGTAAAGTTATGCATATGTAACGTTATGTTATAGATAAGTAAGGATGCAGGACTCCTCATAGCAAGAGCTGGAAGCTGTCAGCGACAAACAGTTCATGGCTCCCACCATGATAGGTGAACCAGAACAATCTAGACCCTACTCCATCTCTTCGCAGTGCCTCTAGAAACATGACCAACCTCTCTTGTCTGGCCAAACGAATAGGGATCAAAGAGGGAAGGTAATCCTGTACTCAAAAATGTTGCACTCAAGTCGGATGTGTTGGCCGAAGGGTGAAAATATCGCAGTTCTACTATAAACCATAAGACAGCGCATCTACATCAGGTTAATGCCCTATTAAGAGTGAATGACGATGAGGTGTATTCTTTTAGTCATCGGGTGTACGCAAGCAAGACTAAACAAAGTGTTACAAGATGCAATATGGAGAGAAGAGAGGATGCAAAGAAATATAGGCCGAACACATCTAGTAGTTGTTTTTTTTTTTAGGGAGGAAAACCTTAAGGCAAGAGAAAGGGTTACACTGGAGTTGCATGGTAGCCGTTCTTCAAAGTGGAATCGGCACACGATGATAATGATAATGGTTTAAACAATATACGTAACTTATATATCCTGTTGATTGGTGGCCCGGGGTGGGTGGGGAAGAGAGGGGTGAGAAAGAGGGAGGGTGGGGTGATATGGTTAATGAACTGGACTACTAATGACTAGAGGTCAGGTCGATCCTCATGGCCACTTCACTTCCAGTTCACCCAGCCTTAAATGGGATCTGGATTCTTTTAATGGTTATGTTAAGCGGCACGGGCGTAATACTGACCACACTACCCCAAAGGGTCTATAAACAAATCAATGCCTATAAAGAAAAGTGGGCAGCAACACTATATTCCCTATTGGCCACATAGCGTAACAGGGATCTTCACTTTTCTTTTTTCCTTTTTTTTCACTTTTTCTACTTCTTCATGGAACAAGATCTACAGTATTTCTTCATTGGAACAAGATGTCTACAGTATTTCTTCATTGGAACAAGATGTCTACAGTATTTCTTCATTGGAACAAGATGTCTACAGTATTTCTTCATTGGAACAAGATGTCTACAGTATTTCTTCATTGGAACAAGATGTCTACAGTATTTCTTCAT
>JAVIAB010000125.1:43269849-43314849 GCA_032433765.1 Megaustenia siamemsis | reverse complement strand
GCCTATATCTATTGATATAATTGCCAATTGGTCCCTGCTACCAGCTTTGCCGCAGCACTGCAATTATTTGCCTTTTCTCCATATAACAAATTAACAGAATATTTCCCATTGTGACAATTAACAACGAAACAATTGGAAGGTTTTCATTGTGACAGTTTACAGTGTTGTTATTGTAAAGTTCGTTATTTACACAACCGACAGTGTTGTTATTGTAAAAGTTCGTTATTTACACACCGACAGTGTTGTTATTGTAAAAGTTCGTTATTTACACAACCGACAGTGTTGTTATTGTAAAAGTTCGTTATTTACACAACCGACAGTGTTATTGTAAAAGTTCGTTATTTACACAACCGACAGTGTTGTTATTGTAAAAGTTCGTTATTTACACAACCGACAGTGTTGTTATTGTAAAAGTTCGTTATTTACACAACCGACAGTGTTATTGTAAAAGTTCGTTATTTACACAACCGACAGTGTTGTTATTGTAAAAGTTCGTTATTTACACAACCGACAGTGTTGTTGTTGTAAAAGTTCATTATTTACACAACCGACAGTGTTGTTATTGTAAAAGTTCGTTATTTACACAACCGACAGTGTTTTTATTGTAAAAGTTCGTTATTTACACAACCAACAGTGTTGTCACAGAACTGTGTGGTTCGATAACTGACAATGTTGTATATATTTGAAAGTTTCACACTGTAACAAATGACAAAATTATGATTGATAGTTGTACATTACGACAACTACAATTGTATATTTCAAGTTTCACATAGCGACAACTGTAAATGTTATAATTTCAAAGTTTCACATAGCGACAACTGTAAATGTTATAATTTCAAAGTTTCAGATAGCGACAACTGTAAATGTTATAATTTCAAAGTTTCACATAGCGACAACTGTAAATGTTATCATTTCAAAGTTTCACATAGCGACAACTGTAAATGTTATCATTTCAAAGTTTCACATAGCGACAACTGTAAATGTTATAATTTCAAAGTTTCACATTGCGATACCTGACAATGTTTAATTCAAAGTTTGTTATTTTGAAAATTGACAATGCAATGACACTTCAAGTTTTCCTATGTATAGTTTACTTCCCGCTGTCCCCAATAAGTTCCCGCGTCATCGGTAATTAAAATATTTAATCGAAACAGGATAAGCACGAAGAATAGGCACAATCTAATCGATCAAAAAATTCCGATCATCACATGACACGTATTCTCCCTCCCACACCCCCCACCTATTTTCGCTGTTCTCCCAATTCCATTGATTCCATTTTGTAAAAAAAAAAAAAGAACAAGAGTGTTCGTGCAATGCTTCTGCGCGCTGGAGTTAAAAATCAATAAAACAAAATCAATTGGTAACTGAGATCAAAAAGAAACAGAATAGGAGCATACAGTCAGGCAATGCGACATACGTTGAAAAAATGGGTGAGACATTAAAAAAAAAAAACACAGAAATTGTTAAAATTTTTGGTTGTAAAGTTTACAAATTAGCAAATACCTACAAAATGTGATGAGAGGTTAGTGGCGATCGTCAACTGACAAGCTTTGTTTGTGGTTCAAATTCAAAATGGTAAATTATTTTTTAAGAAGGAATGGAGGCTTGAACCGACTTGACAGCTTAAAATGCAGTCTTTGGTCGAACGAAACAGTTAGGAGAAGTGTTATACACTAAAGATGTTTATGTTAGTCATATCTCATATCTTTGTGTGTGCATGCCTGTGTATGCCACATCTCATATCCTTGTGTGTGCATGGCTATGTTAGTCACATCTCATATCTTTGTGTGCATGTCTATGTTAGGCATGTGTAATATCTTTGTGTGTGCATGTCTCTGTCAGTCATATCTAATATCTTTATGCGCATGTTTATGTTAGGCATGTGTGATATATCTTGGTGTGTATCAGTGTTAGTCATGCCTCGTATCGCTGTGTGCATGTCTGTGTTGGTCACATCTATATCTTTGTGTGTGCATGTCTGTGTTAGTCAACTCTAGCGACTCGGGCAGATGGTGCTCGTAAACCTGGAAGGGCCGACCGTCTAAGGCAGAATTCCCTTACAGAAAAGATCATCTGTTGCCTTGCAGGAAGATTGGGGACAATCAAAGGCTAAGGAAAGCAAACCTGAATAAAATGATGACTGAAATCGGATGCACTGGGCCACTGGCGCAGAACACAGTGCAACGTTTTAACGGGTGTTCAATCGGACAATCGGAGTGGATCTGGCAGACTCTAATTGTGATGTTCTGTCTGTCTGCGATCAACATACTTAACCTGACAGCTGACTTCATGTGAGAGTCTGGAATCCAACTCTGAGTGAGTCCTGATCGCAGAGAGAGAGAGAGAGAGAGAGAGAGAGAGAGAGAGAGAGAGAGAGAGAGAGACTAAAAAAATGTCCAACGCTGAATAAACAGCTAAGAAAAATGTCATACACGGAACAAAACAATACATTAACTAACACTAAACAAAATAATTTATTAGTTATCACAATACACTCCAGCATCTCCATCCTTATTACAAAGCCACACAACGATGTCCGTTTCAGACCACATTAGGCAGGTTATAAGAGATCAAAGATCGGATTGGAAGTGTCTGTCAGGAAATATTTTGCATGACATCATCCTTTTGAAAAAAAACAATTTACACGTGGTGGGAAATAAGTGGTACTCGCGAAAAAAACAAGACAAATCCGTTATGTTCGAGGACGAGTCGAGTGGTGGTTAACACATTATGGAGAAAGCATCAGTTAGTAATAAACCGCCAAAGTAAAGCAGGCAAAATGGCGGTGAGAAAGAATCATTAACAAAATAAGCCATGACAGAAGTGATTCAGTAATGCAGCACCGATTTCAGTCCGCTTCCAACTATATAATATATATATATATATATATATATATATATATATATATATATATAGATTATATAGTTGGAAGCGGACTGATATATATATATATATACACCCACATTTACATTTTCACATGTTCCTGCACCAGTAACTAGTTTGAAGCCTGAAATGTAAGAAAAAATTAGCTGATTTTAGACGACAAAGCTGATTGCTAGCTACTGACGTCTGAGTTAGAGAATCAGAACTACATGACTCCGCTACCACGCGGTAGTTATGGGAACGGTATGTTCAGTCTTCAGTCTGGTCATGCGCGCAGGATTCCAAGAAAGGGAAGGTAATCCGGCCCCAAATATATATATATATATAGTATATATATATAATGTCGGATGTGTCAACCTGAGAAGCACAATTTTCGTCATAATTACGACTGAAAACAATAAACTCATTTTTCAGCAAACAATGAAAAAAAAAAATCATACAATATAAGCAACGATATAAAATAATGGATAATATTTCCCATCTTTAATGATACAAACTGGGATAAAAATATAAGGAGAATCATAACACATTAACACAATTACAACAAAACATTAAGATAAAAGCAGCATGATAGCTATTATCTATTTTGAAAAGATCAAATGGCGTTTTACAAGTAGGCAGAGAAAACATGATGAAACAAACTGTGTAGAACGAGCAATGCACAATGAGGAGCACAGATGGTTGATATTTGATAAATATAAATATTAAGGGAACTCGCTTTCAGCGTAATAAACAAGAGTCCGAAGAAAGAGATGAATGAAAGAACAAGACAAATATTATACACTTTTATCAGTTCAGCTCACGCCCACATGAGCTTATTACATAAACATACCACTCCCATGTCGCCCCTTGCCATCCTCAATGCTCATTCACGAGGCAGCCCTCGCGTTTTCCCTGCACTGAAGTTGAAACTCAAAAGTTTGTTAAAATTTCACGAGTCAGGGAATTTTTTCCCCTGCACGCTGCTAGAGATATAGGCTGCAGTTAAGAAAACAAAAATCCTTAGTGGAAATAGGAAATATCGAAACAGATTATAGGAGGAGGACAGAAGAGATACAGTTATGGATTATACGAAAAAAAAAGAAAGAAAGAAAGAAAGAAGACAGACAGACAGACAGACAGACAGACAGACAGACAGACAGACAGACAGACAGACAGACAGAAAGAAAGAAAGAAAGAAAGAAAGAAAGAAAGAAAGAAAGAAAGAAAGAAAGAAAGAAAGAAAGAAAAGAAAGAAAGAAATTCATTGTCATCTTATTCTTGATTCCTATGCGTTGTCTAGAACGTTACAGATCAGGTTATCGGATTATTTTGTTATAATATCGCGTTCTAATTATTGTTTTTATGCAACGCCCTTTCACATGTCTTGAACTGATTGTCCAGGTTTCAGATCCATACTGAAATATCTAAGCAAAGAGAGCTGATATATTTGTCTTTTTTTAAATTTTTCAAAATTTAACATATTGGGGGGGGGGGGTCAGAATAAATTCGCTAGATTTACTAACCCGAGTCTCTTCTAACATCAAACGAACGCCCTGCCTACTTTCTTACTCATTCTCCCGTTTTAAAATTCTGCTATTGTTTTTTTTTTTGTTAGGGAGCCGCAATAGCTCAGTGGTTAGTGAACTGGACTACAAAGGACAAGGGGTAGGGCTCGATCCCAACCGACGGCTTCCGGGTTCACCCAGCCTTTAATGGGTACCGGATTTTTTTCTGGGAAAGTAAAGCGGCACGGGCGTAATACCGACCACATTACCCCAAAAATCATGTGCCGAAGGTCTGTAAAATTTATGGTCACTAACACCATATTCCCTATACGCCACTTGGCATGACGGGGGTACTTTACTTTTTTTTTTACTATTGTTTTGTTATCTCTATTGCCTCATATTTGAAAGTATGGACATCGTTACATTTAACAACCGTTTTAATTTACACTCAGAAACATAGTTTAGAGTATACATCACAATTGTATGTTTTAATCTAAAATTGGCATTTTAGTTCAAACCTTGGAAATTGTACATAGTTTATGATTGAAGATGTCCGGAACCTGGTACATTCTCAACATTCATAAGATCTATATTTTATGGAAGTGGTTCCAATTTGTACACACAAAACGTAACATTTTTAGTCAAAGTAAATATTTTTTGACTGATATTTTAGTAGAATAAAGCTTTGCACAAAAAAACTCAAGGTTGGCAAATTTGAGAGTTTATGGGATGCAAAATTAAATTTTTTAACTGCAAAAGTTTTTAAAAAATTTTTTTAACACTTTAAGATACAGCTTCTTCTAATCACTTTAAATGTTATTCTAGAAGAAGCATGTGCATTTTTTATTCCTGGAAAGACACCAAATGAGCAAATCAACTAAATTACCAGTAACAAACAACATTGCTATTTTGTCTAGAGTGTGTTTTAGATGACATGTCAAGGCCATTAAAAAGAGAAGAAGGAATGAACATTAAAAGCTTCAAAGGGCGGGAATCTAGGTCATGGGTGTAAATGGTATCTGGTATCTTATCCATGTTTATCTTAATCACCGAGTTATGTTAACAGTATGTATTTGCTTTGTAGAAACTCACCTTGGAAGCATCAAAGGAATAAAACACTTAATGAGAAATATAATGCTATCATCATCATCATTCATCATCATCATCATCATCATCATCAAGTAACATGTCTCCAGGCGTGTAGATGATCGTGTCTCTCCACAACTCTCTATCTTGACAGTCATTTATCATTCCTCTTGTTGACTTTCTGCCTAACATTTTCTGAAGCTGTCTGGTATCTTTTCTCTTTGCTTCCTCTATCTCCGCGTCCCTAAATTTTCCAAGTTGTCACAATATATTCCAGCTGTTCCCTTCTCATTACGTGGCCAAAAAATGATTGTTTCTTCCTAATATTGGAAATTAGCACTCTCTTTTTGCTTTGTCCTCTTCAGAACATTTTCATTACTCTTCTTAGTTGTCAAAGATATTCTCAATATTCATATGTAAACCTACAATTCTACAGCCTCAGTGACTTTCTTGTATGTTGTCCTATTGTCGATGGTTCACATCTATATGTTAAGGCTGGCCTAATTGCTATATTTCTTCTTAATATTTTTCTTTAAACTATGGTTTGTATTTATGCTATGTGGTTACAGTAGCACTGCTATTTGCCCTTTCGGCCGATGTTCGAGTGCAAGGGAATCGATAGGAGTGATCCTAAGATACAGCTTATTCTAATAACTTTGAATGCATACACTATGATCACTTGTTAGAATTGACTCCGTCAATGCGGCTGATGTTCGAGTGCCAGGGAATCGACACGATCGTTGAGTCTGTCAATGCGGCTGATGTTCGAGTGCCAGGGAATCGACACGATCGATGACTCTGTCAATGCGGCTGATGTTTGAGTGCCAGGGAATCGACACGATCGTTGACTTTGTCAGCGCAGCTGATGTTCGAGTGCCGGGAATCGACACGATCGTTGACTTTGTCAGTGCAGCTGATGTTCGAGTGCCAGGGAATCGACACGATTGTTGACTCTGTCAGCGCAGCTGATGTTAGAGCGCCAGGGAATCGACACAATCGTTGACTTTGTCAGCGCAGCTGATGTTAGAGCGCCAGGGAATCGACACGATCGTTGACTTTGTCAGCGCAGCTGATGTTCGAGTGCCAGGGAATCGACACGATCGTTGACTTTGTCAGCGCAGCTGATGTTAGAGCGCCAGGGAATCGACACAATCGTTGACTTTGTCAGCGCAGCTGATATTCGAGTGCCAGGGAATCGACACGATCGTTGACTTTGTCAGTGCAGCTGATGTTCGAGTGCCAGGGATCGACACGATTGTTGACTCTGTCAGCGCAGCTGATATTCGAGTGCCAGGGAATCGACACGATCGATGACTCTGTCAATGCGGCTGATGTTAGAGCGCCAGGGAATCGACACGATTCACGCCAACGACGTTGGGTCTTAGAACCAGGAGCTTGACGTGGAAGCTTGTCTGATTCCCTGGATTCAACTGGTAGATCTGGAGCTTGTCAACCCTGGAGGTACTGCAATACTAAGTTTTTCTACATCACAGTTGTTTGTCACAGCTACTTTAGTGGATTATTCATTTGTGTTTTTCCAGAAATGAAAAATGCATTTGCCTGTTATACATTCAAAGTTATTAGAATAAGCTGTATGTTAACTTTTTTTAAACTTGTTGAGATTAAAAACTGAATATATTGTATCCCGAAGCTCTAAGATTTACCTGTGTTTGATCTTCATTGTTAGGAGTATTAACTATTGAAATATGATGCACTCATAAATATTATTTTAGAAAAAAACCTTTCCGTTTTGTGTTTCTTCTTCCCCTTCTTCTATCTTTCAACTCCCTGTGGAGCATAGGTCTTTAACAAACCCTTTGCAGGTCGTTCTGTTTCTTGCCAATCTTTTAAGATCATTCCGTGGCTTCCCCATCATCTTCATCTCTGCTTCTGCCTGTTTTATCTACGAATTTCTTGGTCTTCCTCTTTGCCTTTTCCTCTGGGGATTCCAGAAAGGGCCTGTTGTGTAATACTCTCAGTTGGCTTCCGCAGTGTGTGTCTTATCCAGCGCCAACGTCCTCGCTGTATCACTTTATCCACTGGTATTTTACTGTTAAATTCAAATTTAAAATGTTCAACTCCAATGTTAAGTCAGTCCTATTATATGGCTGTGAACATGGAGAACAACAAAATTGACAATCATGAAGATACAAACTTTCATTAAGGATGGTTACGCAGAATAAAAGGATGGAAATGGCAGGACAAAATCACTAATATAGAATTATGGTTTTGTGTTTGGTGTCACAAATTTAAACCACTTCCATCAAATGTCAAAATTTTGAGAATAAATGCAATGTACAAGAATATACATTTTCAAGATTAGAAATAAAATGCATCTTTAAGATTAAAACAAACAGAAGTGATATCAACAGATCCACCAATGTTGGAACTACAATAATCCTCGTTCATCATCATCAAGGACCATGCCTTATGGTGTAGACGATCGTGTCTCTTCACAACCTTCTGTCTCTACAGTTATTCATCATTTCTATTGTTGACCTATTAAACCATTCCCTTAAACTTATATCTTTTCTCTCTGTCTCCTTCTATTTCCTATTCCCTCGTTAATCTGCTTGGATACCAAAGAGGGGTGAAGCGAGGGTTTGATCATCTCGATGTAAAAATAACTTTTGAGCTGAGATGTCTTAGAATTAAACCAGAAGAGGACAAATCAGGAAGGAGGATATCTGAAGAAGAAGACTACAATGTGTATCAGACAGAAACAAGAAACTGGATGATCTGAGGGTGAAAAAACGACCGGAGGTAAACAGTGTTACACAACAAACATTTAACAAACACACAAAAAGACACAAGAACGTTGTACACATAAACGATTAACACCACACGGGCTATTTTTTTTATGAAACCAATCTCAGATTTATGTTTACAAAAATAAATAAATTTTCCCCGACGCTTTAAGGCACAAAAGAACAGAACAGAATAACATGAGCAAAATAACAAGAACACTACAAGTAGAAACAAAAAAAATACAAATAGAATCATAGGATAACAATTTTTTTTTTTTTTTGGGGGTGGGGGGGGGGGGGGGGGGGGGAACTCAAAAAACTGAAGCACCTCGTAGGCGGCGTTTATTCTCCTGTCCTTTAAGTCCCTCGGAGACCAACTTAAAGGGAATATGTAAATATAGTGGGTATCAGGAAAACAATCACACACCCGCACACACACACACACACCATGTACCAACACAACATAACATATCTGCAATAGGAAGCATCGTCAGGAATAGAACAGATTATAGGGCATCAGATGACCAAGGTCATGACGCGATGTTCTGACGTCAAGACGCGGTGGTTACGGATCATGGCTTAGTTTCTGGTCGGGAGGGGATCTCTCTTCTAATCTGTATCTGGCTGTATTAAAATAGCTCATCTCGGGGACACAAATAAGGATATAATCACATATATATGTTGCTACTGCACGGTTTGTATTACTCACTCACCAATTCACTTTCTCAGATCCATGCGCCCGTGAACTCAAACTACTTACTCATGCACACACACACACACATATTAAATTGTTCTTTCAGGTTCGAATGATCAAACTTATGCACAAACTAACTCACTCACAAGGTCACCCACACACTCACAGAAATACTTTAAAAAAAAAATAAAATACCCCATCTTGCCAACTGGCGTATAGGTGAATATGGTGTTAGTGACCATACATTTTACAGACCCTCAGCACATGATTTTGGGGGTAATGTGGTCAGTATTACACCCGTGCCGCTTTACTTTCCCCCAAAAAAAAACATGGTACCATTAAAGGTTGGGTGAAACTGGTAGCCGTCGGTTGGGATCGAACACTACCCCTTGTCCTTTGTAGTCCAGTTCACTAACCACTGAGCTATCGCGGCTCCCCACAGAAATACTTACTCACTCATAAACTCACTCATTCACAAACTCGCGCCACAAACTCACAAATTCACACCCTCACTCACAAATTCACTCCCCCACTCACAAACTCACTCAATCACAAACACACACTCACACACTTGCTCTCTCAAACTCATTTTCTCAACTACTCACAAACTTACTCCTCATCTCAATTCTATGTTTGTATGTGCTTGTGCATCTGTTTGAGTGTATACGTCCCAGGCAAAATACTCTATAATTAAGTTTATATTTTCACTGACATCTTCTTTACGACAAACTCACTTTGCGCAAATATTTGTTTAGCTTTGTTTTATACTGGTCTTTTGAATGCCAACCCCAACATCAAGCGGTCGGGGATCTAGAGCTACGAGACGAAATTACATAAAACAAACAAAAATGGCTGAACTTCCTTGATGTGAACGGCTGTATAATTATGACATATTTTTATTACAATAACAGAAGCGATAATGTAAAGGAAAAATGTAAAGCACGAGATTTGAATCGGCATCTTAGCACGCGAGTTTTCACCAGTACGAGCTCGGCCACCTATCCAGAAGTGTTCGGAGACTTCTGGATAGTGTCGCCTCAAGCATCGAAACTCATGATGCGATGCGGCATTTTCACCTTCACAGAGTAATAATGTTCATCATCTAAGATAAATACACAATAAATGTTAAAATAATGCGACTTACATCCAGCAGTCAGTAATTTCAGTTATTCTGGGTACTGAAGTTTTTTTTAGACGACCATAAGGTCTCAAGAGGGATTTCTCTTTGTAAAAAAAATACAAGTACCCCCGTCACGCCAAGTGGCGTATAGAGAATATGGTGTTAGTGACCATAAATTTTACAAACCTTCGGCACATGATTCTTGGGGTAATGTGGTCGGTACTACGCCCGTGCCGCTTTACTTTCCCAGAAAATAAATCCGGTACCCATTAAAGGCTGAGTGAACCTGGAAACCGTCGGTTTGGATCGAACCCTACCTCTTTTCCTTTGTAGTCCAGTTCACTAAACACTGAGCTATCGCAGCTCCCTCCAGGGCTGTTCACATAGTAGTAGTAAGATAGTGGTTAGTGATCTGTTGAGGACATTCGATCCTGATTGACGTCATCTAGGCTCACTCAATCATAAATTTATGTTCCTAGGGTCATGAGGTAGCGCTTTGAACAAATTTGTACCGATGACCTAAAATCGATGACCTAAAATATATTCACTATAAAATAAAAAAAGTAAAGTACCGCCCCACGCCAAGTGGCGTACAGGGAATATGGTGTTAGTGACCATAAATTTTACAGATCTTCGGCACATTTGGGGTAATGTGGTCGGTATTACGCCCCTGCCGCTTTACTTCACAGAAAAAAATCCGGTACTCATTAGAGCCTGGATTAACTGGTAGTCGTCGGTTGGGATCTAAAACTACCTATTGTCCTTTGTAGTCCAGTTCATTAACGACTGAGCTATGCGGCTCCCTATATTCACTAACACTAAATTCTTCATACGACACGCTTTAGGACGTGACAAGGGCTCTTTTTTCGAATTAGGTGGAGTTGGATTAACAGTCACGGGGCCAGAAACAAAATTGTGTACAGCCTATATAAATATGTGAGCCGCGATAGCTCGGTGGTTAGTGAACTGGACCACAAAGGACAAGGGGTAGGTTCGATCACATCCGACGACTTCGGGTTCACCCAGCCTTTAATGGGTACGGATTTTTTTCTGGGAAAGTAAGCAGCACGGACGTAATACCGACCACATTACCCCAAAAATCATGTGCTGAAGGTCTGTAAAATATAGGGTCACAACACCATATTTCCCTATACGCCACTTGGCGTGACGGTGGTACTTTACTTTTTACTATATAAAATATATGACTTCCACATTTGTAGAAAACGAAACAAGCCAGAACTTATCTGTGTTCTTTGGAAGGAAAATAATTGTGCACAGTTCTACTTCTGGAGATGGGGAGGAGGGGGGGGGGGGGGGGGGATACAGCAGCGCTAATTTTGAACCGGCCAAAGCTAAAGTCTTCAGTGTAGAAGAAAAATAAAAAAGTAAGAACCAAAAGCCTGGTTTACAGATTCAAGCCAATAAACACCTAAACATTAGCTGCAAACATACAGCAGCATTGGGAGTCGCGATAGCTAAGTGGTTAGTGCACTGGACTACAAGGACAAAAGGTAGGGTCCGATCCCAACCGACGGCTTCCGGTTTTTTTTTTTTTACCTTTTTAGCTTCCAGTGGAGCATAGGTCTTCAACAAAACTTTCCAAGTCATTCTGTTTTTTTTTGTCATTCTTTTAAGATCATTCCATGTCTACCCCATCATCTTCATCTCTGCTTCTATCTGTCTTCTCCAAGAATTCATTGGTCTTCCACTTTGTCTTTTTCCTCTGGGGATTCAAAAAAAGGGCCTGTTGTGTAATACTCTCAGTTGGCTTACGTAGTGTGTGTTGTCAGCGCCATTGTCTTCGCTGTATCTCTTTATCACTGGTGTTTGACTGGTACATTTCCATAATTCTATGTTAGTTATTTTTTCCTAAAATTTTAAAATCCTTTATTCTGCGTAAACATCCATTATGAAAGTTTCTGTATCTTCGTGATTGTAAATTTGTTGTTTTCCATGTTTCATGTGAACTGGACGTACAAAGGACAAAAGGTAATGTTCGAACCCAACCACGGGTCAGTGTCACACCAAGCCTAGAACAGGTACCGGATTTTTTTTGGAAAGTTAAAGCTGCGCTGGGCGTAATACCGACCAAAACTACCCAAGAATATGTACCGAAGGTCTGTAAAGTTATGGTCACTAACACCATATTCTCTATACGCCCACCTTGGTGTAGGAATAGGCTCCGGTGGTCACGCAGCTCCAACAAATGGACAATTAGATTTTTTCTGAAGTACAGTCGGCCGGCGTGATGATACTTAATCACACAAAAATGTGCACCCGTGGTATAGACGATTTGGTCACTAATCACAATATTCCCCATGCTCCTAGCAAGGAGTAGAGGAAAGATTTACTTTTACTTTTACACATCAGCGTTAATATTTCCTTCCCAGGTTCACCAACGAACAGCTGAGCCTATTGTTTGGTTGGTTATTCTCAAGGATTTGTAGTCAATTCAGTGTTGACTGTCAATCAAGATGCGGGGGGGGGACCCCAAAAAAAATGGGGCCTTAGTGATGGACTACACGCTACAACACTGAAGAACGCTTAGGCGAAATAACGTTCGGCGAGTTTGGACTCAATGTGACGAGTGAGGAAAATAATTGAAAAAGTGCAGTTGCATAAATCGAAATCTGAGAAGAGGAGAGAGGAGGATCTGAGAGAGCAGAGTGACCATGAGAGTGATAAATAGATTGAGAGAGAGGAGAGAGATGGAGAGGAGAGAAGAGAGAGAGAGAGAGAGAAAAGAGAAAGAAGAGAGAGCGAGAGAGAGAGAAAGACGAGAGGAGAGAGAGAGAGAGAGAGAGAGGAGAGAGCGCGCGAGAGAGAGAGAGCGCGAGAGAGCGAGAGAGAGAGAGCGAGAGAGGAGCGAGAGAAGAGAGAGAGAGCGAGAGAGGAGCGAGAGAGAGAGAGAGAAAGAAACGAAAGGGAGAGAGAGAAATATACGAACTGAGGGTATAAAGATGCTGATAAAGAAAGGTTTAAAAAGAGAAACGCTAAAGGAATAATACAAGTGAGAGGGTAAAAGAGAAAGACGACGGTGATAGAGAACGAGAGATGAAGTAGAAAAAAATGAAACAGATTAAGAGAACGGTGATAACACGAGAGAGAAAGAAAAGAAAAGAGGGGGGGATGTCGAGAAGGAGAAATAAGAATTGAAATGAGTGAGTGTGATTACGGAAATAGAAGGAAGGAAATACCGTGAGTCGTGACAGAAACGTTGGAAAAAACAGATAGAGGGAGAGGGGAGCAATGTGAGAGAAGAGTGTGAGGGGTGGGCTGGGGAGGGAGAGATAGAGACACGACTGTAAGGAATGTGGAAGAAATAACTGAGACGGAGGATAGTGTGAAAATGAAATAATAAGAAAAGGTAGGTATGGTAGATAGACAGAGAGGGAGAGTGCAACAGGAAAAAAATACTTGGAAGAAAGTGAGTGAGATATAGAAAGAGTGGGGCAGAAATAAGCACAAAGGAAAATAAATGGGTGCACAAAAATAGTAGAAAGGAGAGATAAAGAGTGAAGAGAGGTGAAAAGTGAAAAAAGTGAGTAATAAAGACAGAAGAGGATATGGTTATTTATAGAGAGAGCAAAAATAATACAGGAAGGAATGAAGGAAGGAAGAAAGGAAGAAGGAAGGAAGGAAGGAAGGAAGGAAGGAAGGAAGGAAGGAAGGAAGGAAGGAATAAGAAAGAAATGAAGGAAGAAATAAAGGTAGGAAGAAAGGAAAACGGTGGAAAGAAAGGATATTAAGTGAGCAGTTCGTTTGCGTTCACCTGATGACTAAAGGATCACATCTCTACACCGTCCGCCCTTTAAAGCACGTTAAGTGGCGTGTCTGTGTTTGTTGTGGTTTTGTCGTAAAAGTATGATATTTCCGCCGTTCGGCCCAACATATCCGAATTCAGCACGACAATTTTTTTAGTACAGGGTTGTCTTCCCTCCACGATCCCTACTCACTTGGCCAGACTAGACGAGTTAGTCTATTTCTGGAGGCACCACGGAGAGGTGGAGCAGAGTCAGGATGGTTCTTGGTTCACCGTTCCTGACGCAAGCCATCAGCTGTGGATCGCTGACAACTTCCAGCTCTGCTGCTGTGAGGTGCCTTTGCCTTCTCAATGAGCAGTAACAGAAATAATTGAATCTATTATCAATCTCTTCACGACTTTCGATCAGCAGACATTATACGACCGGCGCATTTTGCTGCAAAATTGTACGTCCTTTGCCTGGCTTTGATAAAACAATCTGTTATGCTGTCAGATGGGAGCAAAAATATATTACATGCAGTAAACGAGCTACGTGGCAGCCCAGCATGTGAAGACTGGCTGGTTTTGCTTTGAAAGATCAGTTAAGTGAGTTTAGCTCCTGCAAATAGCTATGCCCCGCCGTACATTTTTAAAAAAAATCTGGAAATCATCTAAAAATAGAATAATTGTGTGATCTTCTCCTCCTCCTCCTCCTCTCTCTCTCTCTCTCTCTCTGACTTGTTTTCTGTCTCTATCGCGTACACTCTATAACTCTTTTGTTTGTTGTATGACTGTCTGCCACAACTCCATCGATTTATCTATATTTATTATCAATCTATCGCTTTTGCCTAACGTTTGCCTCTATAATTCTTTCTACCATCGTGTAGAGTTTCTCTTCATTTTCTAACTCTCCCTAGTTTTGTTAATTTCATTTCTCTCTGTCTCTCTTTCACTATAACATCACCTCTCTCGCTTCCTCGCAAGCAAAGACATACCGTTAAAATCTTGTATTCCTGCCCTCATACCTTTCTTTCGTACATGACATGGATGGAATGCTACCAGACATTCATTAAAGGTAGAGAAGAAGGATGGATGGGGGCAGAGAGAGAGAGAGAGAGAGAGAGAGAGAGAGAGAGAGAGAGAGAGAGAGAGAGAGAAAGAAAGAGAGAGAATAGAAAGAAAAAAATTATGAAAATTTACAACAGAATGAGTCAAAGGAAGTAGGACAGAAATGAAAGCAAAAGAGACAGATGAAAGGATACAGAAAATAGGACACATTAACATTTTTAAAAAAGCAGAGTAAAAAATTAAGAATATATATATATATAATAAAGAGCAGACGAAAACAGAAGAAGAAATTAAAACAAAACAGAAGAAAATACTAGGAGGAAGCAATCATAATTATGGGATCATGTAATAAGAAGGAAACACCTGTAATATGTTGTAAGTAAAGGTTCCTTCCACGTTTTGCTATGTGCGCATGTGGAATATGGTGTTAATGGACGTATTTTCCGTGACCAGGACACATTCTTGGGTGATGAGAATATTTTGTGACAACTGTAAACATCGCGAAGAGAAGAAATAGAGAGAAACAAAGAGAAACGTTATCAGATAGTGATATAATTTTAAGGATGTTAGGAACTAATAAGAGAATGATGATATTGTTTAGGAACTAATAAAAGAGAATGATGGTAAACAATGATAAATTGTAGAGATAGGAAGTTGCAGAGAGACATAATGACCTAGTCAGCGTGCACGGTACTTGCAGATGATGATAGTCCTTGCGTGCATTATGAAATGCCTTATTTTAACCATCATCATGTGCATACCGGTTGGCGTAGGCGATCATGTCCTTTCACAAACTTCTATCTACCTTGCAATGTATCAGTTCTATTGTTGACTGTTTTCCATGCCATGACACCAAGCTATCCAGTATTTTCTCTCTTTATCGTCCGCGATATATTTTTCCTTTTATTTTGGCAGTTGTAACAAGTATTCCGCTACTCATGATGTGCTCGAAAAATGTTGATGTTTCTTGATGATGTTTCTTAGGAGCCTCTTTTTTTGAATTGCCTCTTTGAGGATTTTTCTTGTTGGTCTTTTTTAGCTGTCCAGGCAACTTTCAACATTCTTCTGAGAAATCCCATCTCTGTGGCCTCTATTCGTCTTTTCATTTCTTTGCTTACGGTATAATTATGTCAAAATACAACTTAAATATCTATTATTTTAATAAATCAATTAAAATGCTTATAAGAGAAAGAGTAGGCTTTCAGCCAATCATATGTTACATACAGAAACAACAAATAAATTGGTTTGCCCATCTAGAAAGAATGTTGTGTGATTCTGTACCATATAAAGCATATATTAAAAAAGGAGAAGGGAGAAGAGCAAAAGGCAGACCTAGAGTAAGATGGACATACAACATAGAAACGTTACAACAGTACCAGCTGACATTGAGTGAAGCCGCAAAAAGGGCGAGAACCAGAACTTTGTATCTCGCTCAACACCAGAACGGGTACAAGAGGGAGTAAAGAAATTAAGAAGAAAGAAAGAATAGGCCAATATTTGGACTAAATGTGAAGGAAGCTCGCTCCAGACAAACCATAGAAACAAAAGGCGACGCCACCAGAAATTAAAGCAGCAGCGGTCGACACAGAGGTCAGATCAATGTGTCATGAACTTCACCAGCTGATGCCACACAATCTTTCCTTTCTTGATGAATGTTTTCTGTTACACAGTATCTTATGTTTTGAGACGCACAGAAACAATAAAAGTGTTCATAAATGTTATGTAGAGTCAATCTGAACATATGGATGGAATAATGGATAATAGGACAACAAACAAGAAAATCACTGGAGGCTGTAGAAATGTGGTTTTACAGAAGAATCTTGAGAATACCATGGACAGCTAAGAAGAGTAATGAAACTGTTCTGAAAGAGGCCAAAGCAAAGAGAGAGCTAATTTCCAATATTAGGAAGAAAACAATCAACATTTTTTGGCCATGTAATGAGAAGGGAACAGCTGGAATATATTGTAACAACTGGGGAAATCGGAACGAAGAGATAGAGGGAAGCAAAGAGAAAAGATTCCAGACCGTCTAAGAGAATGGCTTGGCAGAAGATCAACAACGGAATTGATAAATAACTGTCGAGATCGAAAGTTGTGGAGAGACATGATCACCTACGCCAGCAGGCACGGTACTTGATGATGATGTTTTGCGTGCTTGCGCTTGTGTTCTTTGTACTTAACTGTTTGTATTCGTCTTAAAGTGGCATTTTAGGTACAAATCATGGAAACTTTGCTGGTGTATGGTCGAAGGTGACCTGAGCCTAGAACATTCCACCCATTCTTAAAATTGATATTTTACGGGAGTGGTTTCAATTGTGATACCAGACACTGACTGTAATTTTTGTAGCAAAAGTCAATATTTATGTGCGAATAATTTTCTAGTAGTTAATTTGTAACAAAAAGGTCAAAGAAATGGCAAGTCTGAGAGTTCCGGTTTGCAGTATTTAATTTTTAACAACAAAAGTTGTTACATTCGAAGACATAGCCTATTCTAATCACTTTGAATATTTAATAGAAGAAACATGTTCATTTAGTGTTAAAAAAAAAAGGAGAAGAAAGGTGTGTGTGATAGCTTTACGTGGTATTCTCATTTTAGTTCATTCAGAAGCTGACCACGCTCTGGAACACAGGGAAGACACCTTTTATTTTTATTTCTTTCTTGAGTATCTAGCATATTATCGCCATGTAGTTAGATTTGTTTACATATCCTTATATATATATTGTGTTGTTGTTTGTTGTTCCAGCAGAAGGCCTACTTGGCCGAAACGTCGAATTTTGTTTTGTCCATTACACGTAAAGCTGTCACCATGCCACTTTTTTCTTCCTTTTTATTGTTTAAATTGCCATAATCATCAGCTTACAGCAGCTTCGCATCTCTACGCATCTTGATGCTGTTACTTCATTAATCTACCTGGCAAATACACATGAGCGGTGAACTAAAGTACCAGTGACAAACAGTTATGAACGGTGCTTCTGGTAATTACCATCAAGAAAGATCACTGTGCCAAGTCTAAAATGTGTGTTTCCAAGCAAGGGATAAGTTAATATTCATTCTATTCAGACCATATTTTATATCGTTATTGTATTTATTGATCTGAATTTCCTCCCAAGATTAACTTGTTCATAATGTCTTATGTCGTACAGTAATGTATGCTTTAATAGGCTTCCACATGACATGTAAATACAATATTACATCTCGTGGGCTGAGAAGAATCTTTCTTTAGCTTAATATGATTCTGGAGAGGGAGAGGGGGGAGTATGGGAGATAAATGTAGGAAACGAACCGCCTCGTGTAGTGGAAAGTGTAGTTTTGCTACGCTCACGAGTCTAACTTCCTATTTTTACCGCTCATACTCAATGGTTGTCTACATACAGAAATCGAGCACATATTTCTAGCTGCTTTGTGTGGCCCGTTTCTTTATGTTGCAGGTTATATTCCTCTCTTCCTTCCTCATTTGTTTTCAGCGTCGAGAGGAGATATAATTTGCGTCTTTTGCTATTCTTTTGCCCTCTGATGCTATGTTTCGTACTGTATCTTTATATTCCATCCATCCATCTTTTTACGTGGTCGGCTCTTGATCTAGAGTTCTTGCAACGTTTATTAAAGGCTCGTTGTATCGTATTTTGATATTTCTGTCTTACCATGCGGCCAAACCATTGTATCTGTTTATTTATGTATTCAATGGCAGAAATTACCTCAAGTTTTTTCTCAGTTCTTAATTTATGATCATATCGCTCAGTCTGTGTTCTGTCATGCGCCCGACACATTCAGCAGTGGTTGTTTTTATTATTTTTATTGAATTCATAATCCAGCTACTGTTACGTTGAACCTATTTTGATAAAGAACAATTGTATTTTGTACCGACCTTCTTAATCAAATTTGTAGTCGCACGAAAAATAGACCCGATAATTACACAAACGTGGACAATCTGAATTAATGGCTTCGGTGGGCATAACAGGAAGCCAAACTGGGAATGATGGATTAGAATGCATATAATGGTCAGGCCATGAGTAAATGGAAACCATATCAAAAATATAGATGCACATAACAATATTGCTGTAAAATAGAAGTGGAATCAAGTATGCGTGTACGTGCTTGTGTGTTCTTTAAAATGAGATTATTAAAACCTCTTTTGGGTAAACATTTAGACTGATGATAATTACAGATTTACTTCCTCCTTCTGTATCTTTACCAGGGGATCCCCCCCCCCCCCAACCACGCCAGCAATATAATATAAATACGCCTTGCTAGAGGATATTAGTACTTTGTAAGTTTGCTTGGCAACGAAGTGAGTGTTGATTTAATTCTAGTCAGATGCGCCATTTCATTACTCTGATTAAAGAATTAAAATGGTGAAGGTAATAACAGCAAGGTAGATCATTGTCTACCACCGATCTAGTTCGGTGAAGTTTAGTACTTTACATCCTTAGGACATTGCGCGTCACGGGCCATCCAGCTTCATGAGCCACTCCAAAGAAACATTAGAAATAGACATACCAATACACATACATTTGTAAAATCGTGTAGGCCCACGGTAAAGCTGGTGAATTTCTAGGTAAAATCGCATATAAATTGTATGTTATTCTTTACGTATAAATGACAAGACTACACAACGTTTCGACCTACAAAGTCTTCATCAGGGGAGGAAGAGAAAGGTAAGAACAAAACAAAATTAAGGAGTAAACAAAAGACGAGAGACAAATTAGTACTTACTTGTGTGTGAAAGGTCTAAAAACATTCACCGTTGCATTTCGGTATCTTTTTAAGTCACTTACCATATTTAAATCGCTCTCTAAAGTCTCTACATATTGCTTCATTTATGACTGGAATTCTCCTTGATATCAAGGTAAACCAGAAGGGTGGTAAACATTACAAATTTTCTCTCAGTTTTTGGTTTATCAGCGCAGAAACGTGTAAATTGCATTCAACGTGCTAAATATGTCAGAGTTTCACGGTTTCTCGTGGTTCCGACGTCCCTGTTCGAACCATAGCTGATTGTGACAACGTGCGATGTTACACGCCCATGGCTAATGTTATAAGAAACCTCGGTGGCTGAATGATTAGTGTGCTCGCTTCATTGTCAGTAGGGTTTCGGTTCAATTCCAAAAGTAGCGATTTTTTTCGGACCGACATGGCTCCAGGTTCAACCAGCCTCTAAAAATGGGTATCAGAAGTTTCTCTGAGAAGTAAAGGTGGCCTGGCGTAATACCGACCACATCACCAAAAAAATGTGCCATATTCATGGAAAATTATGGTCTCCAGCGCATATTCCCTACATACCCTTCAAGACATGGAGGAAACCTTAACTTAATGAAAAATAAAAAAATAAAAAAATGGTATGTAAGAAGCTTTACGTGACAAGTGGACGACACAGACTAAACAACGTTTCGGCTCAATATGCCTTCATCAGGAACAAACAAAAAAAACACACACACAAAACTGATAACGAAACAACCAAAACAAAAACAAAGGATGATCAAAATGGCAGTCAAGTAAAAGGATAAAACTAAGATATAAATACTAAAGTAAACACTAAGGACGAAATACAAACATTGCTCAACCGCCCGTGCCAGTGGAATCATCCGAATTACTAACTCATCTCCCAAACAAAGAAAGGTCCCCATTTTAAATAAAAATAAGTATTATTCATGTCTTGTGATATGTTTGAGCAAAACCTTAACTTACTTGCTTTTTAGTTATTGTTATAAGTTCATATCGTAGTTTATCTTAAAATCTCATAATGTAATAATCCATTTATGTTTGAACACGATTTCGCTGACAGGTCCTGGTTAAATCAACATGTTATCAACAATCCGCATAATCACAGTGGAAGCCAATAGAACGCTCTTCAGCGTAAATCTACACCCCAACCACGTGTTAAATAAACTATGCCAAACTTGCATCCTAGATTATAAAGCTATCAAAGATATACACCACAGAAATGAAATGTACTTGTTGCATGATGGGAGTCAGCATGGGAAAATTAAATTTAGAATCACAGCAGATTTTCGCTGACATTTTAGACCCTTTGCTCATTCATCGTTTTAGAGAAACATAGAATGTATATAAGTACGGTAAAGAGTCACGCCAAGTGGCGGATAGGAATATTGTGTTAGTGACCATCCTTTTACAGACCTTCGCACATGATTTTTGGGGTAATGTGGTCGATATTACGCCGTTCCGCTTTACTTTCCCAGAAAAAATATGGTAACCATTTAAGGCTGGGTGAACCCGGGAGCCGTCGATCAGAATGGAACCCGACATCTACCTTCGTAGTCCAGTTCACTAACAACTGAGCTATTGCCGCTCCTTATAAAATGCATTTACTTCTACAATATTAACATCATCTTCTTAATAACCTGAACTCCGGTCTAACCATAGGACACCTACAAGACATCTCCAGCCAATCCGGTCTGGAGCAAGCACGGACAGCTCTCGCCAAGACCGGCGATATTAACATCGGACGGAAGATTAACTACGGTAATAAAACCTGGCCAAATTAGCAGTTCAGAAGATTGAAAACTACTTGTGCAACAAGTCTATGTCAATAGAAGCAAGAAAGAGAGTTCATGGTGAGCCAATAGAACCATGGAGCCAATTCTGACCTATTAACATGAATCATGGGTAGTAACAATTCTATTATATTCTAATCTATGCTATTCTACTCTATCCATGAAACCAGTTAATTGCAGTCAGCAATTCCCCATATCCGCTCCACCACTTGTCACAGTAATTCCCAGAATGCATTGGCTAATTCTGTTTGCAAGATCGCTCCGTGCACGTTCTACTAGACTGCACAGGCGACGAATCCAATCTCCGTTGTCGCCTCTTACGACATGTGCAGCAGGTAACATTCTATTAAAATTCTCCCATCACTGTGGGGGCCCTAGCCATACGGGGCGGACAGTAACAAACAAATGCAAAGAGGATTAGAGGCCACAGATATGAAATTTTGCAGAAGAATGTTGACAGTTCCTTAGACTGTCAAAAAATACCAACGATGAAATTCTTACATAAATACAACACAATGGAGGCTCCTAAAACACATCAGAAAGAAACAATCGACTTTTTTGCGGGCACATCATGATAAGAGGAAAACTGTAATCTTCGTTACAAATGACATTTTAAAAAGTGAAGCGAGATGCTGACTATAAAGATAGAAGATAACAGATAGCTTGGTGACGTGACACGATAAACAGTCAACAACGGAACTGATATGATGTACTGCGGACAGAAACATTGTGCAAGTGCATAGTCGCCTACGTCATCCTGTATCGCACGTGATGATGATACTACTTCTAGTATACATTCAAGCTGATTTGAAATTATATACTTTAAAAGTTTGTTGCTAATAAATGTAATACTGCAGACACCAGAATGTCTCATGCATGTCATTCTTTGAAAAACTGTTTATATTTTAAATTTTAAAAAGTATTATTCAACTAAAATATAATTCATACTCAAATTATTAAGTTAGAAATTAATATTTTTTGTAGTGTCAAAAAATGGAACCACAACCCATACAAATTTTAGTTTCAAGAGATGAGTGGAATGTCCTATACTCAAGAGATGTTTAATTATAAGTGCAAAATGACATTTCCATGATTAAGTGCTTTCATACACTTTAAAGTTTGAAACAAGCAGCGGTGAGAAAAATAAGAAATGAGAAGTTAATTATGGGTCATCTTCCGCAAATGAATGTATGAAGAAAGAACACATCAAATGCTTCAGCAAGGAGACGTGAGAAACAGCTAAAGATATACACACGTAGCGATGAACAAAACATAGAGAGGGTATCCTGAGGAAAAGATAAAGGTGAACAGACGAAAATAATAAACACTCGGAAACGTTACCAGAGCACGAAGCTAACAAGATAGCAAAAGGCACAAATAAATTATTCTCTCCTCTATTCTAAAAAGGTAAATGAAGAAGAAAATAAGTAAGGGGTAAAGGCATCACAAAGGCAAAACAACCTGCTGTAAAGCTGACAAGAGTGAAAAGAAAAAAAAAAACAGAAAAAGTGGTGTGATATCCTACTGATCTGCAACGTCGTTGTTTTGTTCTTTGTTTGTCCCTCATGTACGTCAAGCTGCAACGTCGGTTTTGTTATTTGTTTGTCCCTCATGTACGTCAAGCTGCAACGTCGTTGTTTTGTTATTTGTTTGTCCCTCATGTACGTCAAGCTGCAACGTCGTTGTTTTTATTTGTTTGTCCCTCATGTACGTCAAGCTGTAACGTCGTGTTTTGTTATTTGTTTGTGCCTCATGTACGTCAAGCTGTAACGTCGTTGTTTTGTTATTGTTTGTCCCTCATGTACGTCAAGCTGTAACGTCGTGTTTTTTTATTTGTTTGTCCCTCATGTACGTCAAGCTGTAACGTCGTTGTTTTGTTATTTGTTGTCCCTCATGTACGTCAAGCTGTAACGTCGTTGTTTTGTTATTTGTTTGTCCCTCATGTACGTCAAGCTGTAACGTCGTTGTTTTGTTATTTGTTTGTCCCTCATGTACGTCAAGCTGTAACGTCGTTGTTTTGTTATTGTTTGTCCTCATGTACGTCAAGCTGTAACGTCGTTGTTTGTTATTTGTTTGTCCCTCATGTACGTCAAGCTGCAACGTCGTTGTTTTGTTATTTGTTTGTCCCTCATGTACGTCAAGCTGTAACGTCGTTGTTTTATTTGTTTGTCCCTCATGTACGTCAAGCTGTAACGTCGTTGTTTTTATTTGTTTGTCCCTCATGTACGTCAAGCTGTAACGTCGTTGTTTTGTTATTTGTTTGTCCATCATGTACTGTAGTCAAGCTGTAACGTCGTTGTTTTATTTGTTTGTCCCTCATGTACGTCAAGCTGTAACGTCGTTGTTTTGTTATTTGTTTGTGCCTCATGTACGTCAAGCTGCAACGTCGTTGTTTTGTTATTTGTTTGTCCCTCATGTACGTCAAGCTGCAACGTCGTTGTTTTGTTATTTGTTTGTCCCTCATGTACGTCAAGCTGCAACGTCGTTGTTTTGTTATTTGTTTGTCCCTCATGTACGTCAAGCTGCAACGTCGTTGTTTGTTAGTCCCTCATGTACGTCAAGCTGCAACGTCGTTGTTTTATTTGTTTGTCCCTCATGTACGTCAAGCTGTAACGTCGTTGTTTTATTTGTTTGTCCCTCATGTACGTCAAGCTGTAACGTCGTTGTTTTTGTTTGTCCCTCATGTACGTCAAGCTGTAACGTCGTGTTTTTATTTGTTTGTCCCTCATGTACGTCAAGCTGCAACGTCGTTGTTTTGTTATTTGTTTGTCCCTCATGTACGTCAAGCTGCAACGTCGTTGTTTTGTTATTTGTTTGTCCCTCATGTACGTAAAGCTGTAACCATGGCACTTTCCCACTTTTTATATCTTCCACTCAAGAAAATAAGAACTGGATTAACAGAGACCATGTATATTGTTTCACACATTTACGATACGTTTGAATAATGGCACATTTTTCCTGTTTGTCTCTACTGATCAGGGGAGCAGAAGCGTCTGCGATCTGCGGTCGAATAGCAGGGTCGGCGCACCATTAGCTGACCAAGACCTAGCAGTTCTACCTCCTCGTGTTCTCCCCTGGTAACAGTCTGCATGAAAAACAGACCGGCTAACAGAAGCTAGGATCGCCGTATTCCCTGTAGTGGTGGCTGTTACTGATATAGGGGACCCAGTATTGCAGTACCTCTGGGTTGGACTAGTAATTTCCCAGCATAGCCTGTGATAGATGAACTTCAATCTCTCCCGTAAGAGCCGGGAATGTAAAGAAAGCCTTTACGACCCACCACATCTTATGAGTCAAAGGGCAACCTGCCCGCATCAACTCGTGGCAATCCGTCAACAACAACAACTCTACTTATCATGAGGGTCCACATTCATTTCTTAAATATGGCGAAGTTTTAATCCAGAACAATACAATGTTGAGGTCACCCCTCGCTGAAAATTAGCACCAGAGATTTTCCTCTGAAAATTTATCCCGGCCTGGCGTGATACTGGCCATATCGCTATGTGTGTGTCATTGCAAAACACTGGCGTAACGACATATTTCCATAAATGTCCTTAGACTTAAAGTGGACGCTTTAAGAGAGGACCCTTTACAGAGCGTTCCCTTCCTTTCTTCCTAGCTCACACACCACAGCGTATATCTTTACATTCTCCGTAACTTTCATGGAACATAAAAATGTGAAAGGCTTGCACGTTCTTCTTGGGCGTGGGAACCACGTGGTGCTCGACAGGTAAACCTAGAAACCAGGCACCGTGTGTTGCGTGTTGATGATGTGAGTACCATTTAAAAAAAAAAAAAACCGTTACCCTTTGTTTGTAGGTTACGTCTTTGATTTCACGGCCAAAATTTTACTGACTTTTCATTGGTTGCGTTAGTTACAAACTTGACAGTGTTAAATAATAGCAATTAAACATAAACAATTTGAGACACGAAAGTCTAACACAAACATAGTCGAGACAATATAATCTAAGCAAACACCACCGTTCTAAACAAAACATACAAATGGGAAAGCTAACAACAGGGATATAAGTAATCAAAACAAAAAAAAAGGCAAGAGAATGTTGCGTTTAAAGAAGCAAGAAGGATAATTTGTGAATTAAACATTATCCTGAGTACGTATGGTTACTCAAATATCATGTGACACATAGCGTTTGTTTTAGTATCCGTGTGTGTATTGGAATTAGGGGCGTAGCATAACTTGCATGGCAACTATTGCGAACCCTAGCCTGTTATTTTTTAAAATTATTTCTAGCTTGCGCTCGCCCGATGACTAAGGGAGTATACCTATTCGTCATCCGCCCTTAAAGGACGTAAGTGGGACGTTAACGCGTGTCTGCGTTGTTGTGGTTTGCAGTATAACTGATATTTGCGCCTTCGGTCCAAACACATCCGACTTCAGTACGTTAATATTATTATATTGCCACTTTCCTATTTCTTTGAAACTTTACAAGCAGAGCAACTACCCCTCAGTCCCTAACCGACACGCTACACCACCGTTTAGGCACAACGAACATTGCCGCTGACATTAGGATTCTACTATGTTTACAAAAGCAGAAATGTTCCAGAGGTGGCTGTTGCGGCTGTTGATGATGCAGCTAGGGCAAAAACAAAACTTAACCAACTTTCAAAGTTCATTACCATCGTGTGCAGTGTGCCCCAAATCTGGTCCACACAAAGTACCAGGCCTGCTGGCGTAGGTGATCATAGAGCGGTTAACAAATGGAATCCTGAGAGCTGCTAAAAGAATCCATTCCTAGAGGAGCAAGAAGAAACACAAGCCATACTGGAGCAAGGAAATACAAAGACTAGAAGAGGAACTGGACTATGCCAGAGAACTAGCTGAAACAACACACAACATAGGGAGCAACATTGCCTACAAAGCAGCCTCGGCCAAATACAGACGTGAGGTCATGATATCAGCAAGACAGAGCTGGATAGACAAAACAGAGAGCTTTAATCTAGACAAAAATGGTCATAAACTATGGAAACTTGCGAAAGCTTGAGCGACGAAAACAGCTGCAGACCCCAATATTATTAGCACACAATCAGAACATCCTCACAGGCAAAAGGGATGCAAATCTACTGATAGAGACTTACAAAAACATTAGTAGAATAAACATTCCAATAGACAAACAGAAAGCTGCAAGACGGGAAAACAAAGATGCAAAACACATGCCTTTAGCACCAGAAGAGCATCAGACGACCATCTTTACCCCAACTGAATTAGATGTTGCCCTCAAAGGATTGAAGCTCAAAAGTTCCCCTGGTAAAGATGGAATCTCTAACGAAATGCTCCTAAATCTGAGACAGAAAGTCAAGAGCCAGCTTCTAAGGATAATAAATGCTAGCTGGAAGAGTGGTCATGTGCCGGCAATCTGGAAAGAAGCTATTATGGTGCCCATCCTCAAGTGTGGAAAAGACCCACTAGACCCAAGTAGCTATAGACCAATTAGCCTACTGAGCTGCCTGAGTAAACTCATGGAAAGGCTGGTTAACAGAAGACTTATGTGGCATTTGGAGACAAAACAACAAATCGTACCACAACAAAGTGGCTTCCGTCAGCACAGATCAATGAAGACCTGGTCACCTACATTGTGCAGGAAATAATGCTCTACAAGAAAAGAAACACACACTGGCAGTGTGGGTCGACATGGAGAAGGCTTTTGATAGGATTTGGCGAGAGGGTTCAAAGAACAAGCTTTTTAGACTTGTCATCCAGGGTCGTTTATTCAATTAGGTCTCTCAATACCTTCAGGATATTGGTGGTCAGAGTACAAGTTCAAGGTCAACTAAGTAAGAATGTCTCTATCGAACAAGGTGTCCCACAAGGCGGAGTCTTGTCCCCAACACTCTTTTTAATTTTCATAAATGATATCGTAAATGACATTCCACTCAGAATACACTCAGCAAAATACACAGATGATCTGGCGTTATGGGCTCGTGAAGAAAGTATGTCGGTGGCTGGACCCAGGATGAAAGATGCCCTAGGTGAACGTGACAAATGGACGAACACCTGGTTCTTACTAATCAACGAAAAAAAAATTACATATACAATTTTCAGCCTATCAAGAAACACACTCTCTGCAAACTTGAATATAAAAGACCATACACTCCCTATTGATAAAAACCTAACATATATTGGCGTCACCATGAATCGCAGAATGACTTGGAACAATCAGATAAGACAGAGCAAAGAAAAAAGCCAGAAAACGAACAAACATTATGAAGAAATTGGCAGGAATGGACTGAGGGGATGGGGGGGGGGGGGGCGCAGACAGCAATATTTTGAAAAGACTATACGTAGCAGGAGTCAGACCATTCTAGAGTATGTAGTCACAGCCTGGGCTATGACTTCCAAATCACACCTTAGCAAAATTAACAGAACACAAGCTGCCAGTATCATCATGGTGCTATGAAATCTACACATTTCAAGACTCTAGAAACAGTAACAGGTTTACAACCCTTAGATGACATTCGGGTCACTAAAGTATTTCAACAAGCGGAGAAATATAGAAGGCTCATTAGCCATCCCATGCACCAAGGAATAACTGGTTCCGGAATTGTACGACTAAAGAGGAGCAACTTCGTTGCAATTGCAATGAAACTAACTACTGGAGACCCAGTACTTTCTCAAACAATATCGAAACCCTTGAGCCCATCTGATCAGGAATCATGAAAAAAGGCACCCAATCAGACACAGAAAGAAAACACGTAGCAGAAAAACACATACACGATACCTACCCACAGGACTCTTGGTCCCACATATACACAGATGGCTCTGCTACAAATGCCACCAGAAATGGAGGGGGAAGTGTGTTCTTGAAGCTGAATAATCAGGACAAGATCACCAAGTCAATAGCTACTGGAAAATTCTCAAACAACTTTAAAGCAGAAACTGAGACCATCAGAGATGCTGCAACACTGGCTACTCAACACAAAAATAACATGCACAATAAATTGGTGATTCTGACTGATGCACTGTCAGTACTTTCAGCTCTAAAAAGCTCCAAGAACAATGAACTAGATGACTTGAGAACAACCCTGGACCAACTATGCAATAACTTCCAGAGAGTAGTCATTCAGTTGATACCATCACACTGTAATATACACGTGAACGAACGCGCAGACAAATTAGCTAAAGAGGGAGGGAGATAACCACAATACATTTGAGCATGTGTGGATTGAGTTCGGATGTCATAACTACATTTGAGCATATGTGGCTGGAGTTCGGATGTCATAGCTACATTTGAGCATATGTGGCTGGAGTTTGGATGTCACAGCTACATTTGGGCATATTTGTCCGCAGTTTGGCAGTTGCAGCTACATTAGAACATATGTAAACCAGTTTGGGTGTTGCATCTACATTTGAGCATTTGTGACCCCAGTTTGGGTGTTACATCTACATTTGAGCATATGTAACTCCAGTTTGGGTGTTGCATCTACATTTGAGCATTTGTGACCCCAGTTTGGGTGTTGCATCTACATTTGAGCATATGTGACCCCAGTTTGGGTGTTGCATCTACATTTGAGCAAACGTCACCAGGGATCGCAGATTAGTTTTTGAGCTTATGTAACCGGGATTTGAGCATCATTCTCTAATGAGAAAATAGTCCAAAAGTTCAAATTGAAAGACCGTATTAAATCCCTCTCTGTGTAGTATGATGATTTTATAAGAATAAAGATCTGATTATTATGAACAGTAGTGGCATCCGTATCCATGTATACAAGATAAACATGGACACTAAATGCTGATCTAGAAAAAAACGTCTACTGGCTCTGGAGCTGGAGGTGACATAACAAATCTTGTCCATTCTTATATCATCATCATCATCATCTTCATCATCATCAAGTACCGTGCCTGCTGGCATATGTGATCATGTCTCTCCACAACTTTCGATCTCGATAGTTATTTATCATTTCTGTTGTTGACCTTCTGACAAGCCATTCTCTTAAGCTGTCTGGCATCTTTTCTCTTTGTTTCCCTCTATCTCTTCATCCCTCAATTCTTCCAGTTGTTACAATATATTCCAGCTGTTCCTTTTTCATTACATAGCCAAAAATAATGATTCTTTCTTCTTAATATTGGATATTAGATCCATTTTTGCTTTGGTCTCTTTCAGAACATTTTCATTACTCTTCTCAGCTGTCCATGTTACTCTCAACATTCTTCTGTAAAACCATATTACTACAGCCTCGAGTGATTTTCTTGTCTGTTGTCCTATTGTCCATGGTTCACATCAATATGTTACGACTGGCTCTAAATAACATTTAGGACATTTAATTTAACATTTAATTTAACATTTCGTTTTCTTATTTCTATTGTCCAAAATGGATTGCACATAATCCTCCTCATTTTTTTTTGGAAGGCTGATTTTGCCTGAGAAATTCTCCATGTCACCTCTGTTGTACATCTACCATCTGAGGTTGGCATTGTTCAAGATATTTAAATTCATTTATTTGTTTTAATATTGTTCCACTTGTCCATACACATGTGGATTCACTAATGAGGTAATGCATACCAACATCCAACGATACTTAGGATCAGCTGGCAATGTATTGCCACATACCCTGACATTAAAATCCCCAATGACAGCATGAGTGTCATGTTTTGTTATTTTGTTGATGATGTATAATAACAAGACATAACGGAAATGTTTATCTTCGTGTGTTGATGTAGTAACATTTATATAGGAGGTAGCTGGAAGTACCTTGTTTTGTAACGCGCATTTACAATTCTTTCATTGACTGGTTCCCAGCTAAAAAGTGATTTTCGTTCTGTTTTCTGGGACATAAACATTGCCACGCCTTCAACATGGTGTTATATTTTCTCCTAGGGTAAATAATGGGCATTTCTTCCTGGGTAAATAATGGGCATTTCTTCCTGGGTAAATAGTGTGCATTTCATCCTGGGTAAATAATGTGCATTTCTTCCTGGGTAAATAATGTGCATTTCTTCCTGGGTAAATAATGTACATTTCTTCCTGGGTAAATAATGTACATTTCTTCCTGGGTAAATAATGTGCATTTCCTCCTGGGTAAATAATGTGCATTTCTTCCTGGGTAAATAATGTGCATTTCTTCGAGGGTAAATAATGTGCATTTCTTCGAGGGTAAATAATGTGCATTTCTTCCTGGGTAAATAATGTGCATTTCTTCCTGGGTAAATAATGTGCATTTCTTCCTGGGTAAATAATGAGCATTTGTTCGTTTCTTTATAGAGCTCATATCTAAACATGTCGCAGCATTGGAACATCTTTACAAGTTTGCAATGTTTTTGCTTGATGCATAGTTGAAACATTCCATTAACCAATTTTGAAAATATGTTTCATTTCAATCGGTTTTGATTACTCTCAATTGGATTCATTATATTCATTTCATTTAAGAGACAGGATTTCTATTTGAGTAACTGGGGGCTGTTTATCGAAGATGACTTGCTAAGCCTCAGATTAACCGTCCACAAAATAAAGGGAAGCAACATCGACTATCTAGAATCGGAACAGGAAGTGATTTTACTGGTCACATTCTGTATTGACCTCGCTGTAGCATGTCACATCATTCCTCTGTAATGCTCCGGAATAAACGTGTGTAAAATTAATGTCTTATTTCTCTTCCATTGAATTTAATTTGTAGAACTCGACCGAACAATGTCCAGATGCATTTCAATGGTCTAGCTTGCTCTTCATTTAAGATGATACCTACTCCTAACTGGTGTCACCTTCAGAATGTCTTATTTTTAATTTATCAGATTATTTCTCTTCTGATTTATTCTGTTCAATCTCATATAATCCCAAATAAACGTATCTCAATCATCTCAAATTCTCTATTTATGCAATCGAATTTTCTATTTTGGGTTCGTATCCATTCAGCAGTAGATGAGAAGAGTCTTCTGTAGATCCAATGCAAACATGGACGAATAAAACACACGGAAAACGCTGAAACAGCATCAATTGGCAATGGCTGAGGCTACCAGAAGGACAAGAACCAGAACTTTATATCTCTCTCGATATCAGAAAGTGTATTTGATGACGAGAATAGAGAGAGAGAGAGAAGGAGGGAGAGAGAGAGAGAGAAAGAGAGAGGGAGACAGTTCCCTTCATTTCTCTATGTATGTTTTGTTTTAAATGTGAATTTAATTATTGCTGAAACTTGGATATCATCTTTAACTTCACTAGCAAATAACTTATTTTGCTTTACTACAACACATTATCTGTCATTTCACTACCAAACTCTTTTTGTCACTTCACTACCAATCTCTGTTTGTCACTTCACTACTAACCACATTCTACAACTTCACTATCAACCACTTTCTAGCAATTCACTACTAACAACCATCTACCACTTTACAATCAATCACTCTATGTAACTTCTCTATCAAATACCTTCGACCACTTCATTACTAAACACCTTTCACCATATCACTACCAATGACTTTCTGTAACTTCACTACTAAATACCTTCTACCACTTCACAACCAAACACCTTCTAAAACTTCACTACCAGTATCTTTCTGTTACTTCACTGACAATCTCTTTTTGTTACATCACTACCAAACACCTTCTACCATTCGCTAAAAACACCTTCTACCATTTCACTACACAAACCTTCTACCACATCACAAACAGACATCTTCTACCATTTCAAAACTAATCACTTTCTTTAACTTCACTACCAAACACTTTCTACCATTTCATTACCAAACACCTTTCATCATTTCACTACCAATAACTTTCTGTAACTTCACTACCAAACACCTTCTACCATTTCACTAAAAAGCAACTTCTACCATTTCACAAACGATCACTTTCTGTTACTTCACTACGAAACATATTCTACCATTTCACCACCAAACACCTTCTACCACTTCACTACCAAACACATTTTACTATTTCACAACCAATCACTTTCTATAACTTCACTACCAAATGACATCTATCACTTCGCTTCCAGACACCTTCTACCATTTCACAACCAATCACTTTCTGTAACTTCACTCACAAACACCTTCTACCATTTCACAACCAATCACTTTATGTAACTTCACTCACAAACACCTTCTACCATTTCACAACCAATCACTTTCTGTAACTTCACTCACAAACACCTTCTACCATTTCACAACCGATCACTTTCTGTATCTTCACTCACAAACACCTTCTACCATTTCAATACCAAATCTCTACCATTTCACAATCAATAACTTTCTGCATCTTCACTACCAAACACCTTCTACCAATTCACTACCGTATACCTTCTACCAATCCACAAACAAATACCTTCTACCAATCCACAACCAAACACCTTCTACGAGTTCACAACAAATCACTTTCTGCATCATCACTGCCAAACACCTTCAACCATTTCATTACCAATAACTTTCTGTAACTTCACTACAAACACCTTCTAGCATTTCACTACCAAAACACCTTCACCACTTCACAACACATCACTTTCTGTAATTTCACTACAATAAACCTTCTATCATTTCATTACCAAACACCTTCTACAACTTCACTAGTAACCGCTTCAATCATCTCACCACCAATCACTTTCTGTAACTTCAATACCAAATACCTTCTACTATTTCACTACCTTCTACCACTTCACTACCAAACACCATCTACCACTTCACTACCAAACACCATCTACCATTTCACTAATATACACAGTTTATGACACTTCACAAACACACAGTTACTGCCACTTCACTAACACACAGTTACTGTCACTTCACTAACACACACAGTTACTGTCACTTCACTAACACACACAGTTACTGTCACTTCACTAACACACAGTTACTGTCACTTCACTACTACACACACTTACTGTCAGTTCACTAATACACAGTTACTGTAACTTCACTAACACACACTTACTGTCACTTCACTAACACACACTTACTGTCACTTCACTAACACACACAAATACTGTCACTTCACTAACACATACACTTACTGTCACTTCACTAACACACAAGTTACTTTAACTTCACTAACACACACACTTACTGTCACTTCACTAACACACAGTAACTGTAACTTCTCTAACACACACAGTTACTGAAACTTCACTAACACACACTTACTGTCATTTCACTAACACACAGTTTCTATCACTTCACTAACACACACAGTTGCTATCACTTCACTAACACACACAGTTTCTATCACTTCACTAACACACACAGTTTCTATCACTTCACTAAGACACACAGTTTCTATCACTTCACTAACACACACAGTTGCTATCACTTCACTAACACACACCGTTTCTATCACTTCACTAACACACACAGTTTCTATCACTTCACTAACACACACAGTTGCTATCACTTTACTAACACACACGGTTTCTATCACTTCACTAACACACACAGTTTCTATCACTTCACTAACACACACAGTTTCTATCACTTCACTAACACACACAGTTGCTATCACTTCACTAACACACACAGTTTCTATCACTTCACTAACACACACAGTTTCTATCACTTCACTAACACACACAGTTTCTATCACTTCACTAACGCACACAGTTTCTATCACTTCACTAACACACACAGTTTCTATCACTTCACTAACACACACAGTTGCTATCACTTCACTAACACACACAGTTGCTATCACTTCACTAACACACACAGTTGCTATCACTTCACTAACACACACGGTTTCTATCACTTCACTAACACACACAGTTTCTATCACTTCACTAACACACACGGTTTCTATCACTTCACTAACACACACAGTTGCTATCACTTCACTAACACACACAGTTTCTATCACTTCACTAACACACACAGTTGCTATCACTTCACTAACACACACAGTTTCTATCACCTCACTAACACACACAGTTGCTATCACTTCACTAACATACACAGTTTCTATCACTTTACTAACACACACAGTTTCTATCACTTCACTAACACACACAGTTGCTATCACTTCACTAACACACACAGTTTCTATCACTTCACTAACACACACAGTTTCTATCACTTCACTAACACACACAGTTTCTTTCACTTCACTAACACACACAGTTGCTATCACTTCACTAACACACACAGTTGCTATCACTTCACTAACACACACAGTTGCTATAACTCCACTAACACACACAGTTTCTATCACTTCACTAACACACACAGTTTCTATCACTTCACTAACACACACAGTTTCTATCACTTCACTAACACACACAGTTTCTATCACTTCACTAACATACACAGTTGCTATCACTTCACTAACATACACACACACACACAGTTGCTATCACTTCACTAACACACACAGTTGCTATCACTTCACTAACATACACACACACACAGTTGCTATCACTTCACTAACATACACACACACACAGTTGCTATCACTTCACTAACACACACAGTTGCTATCACTTCACTAACATACACACACACACACACAGTTGCTATCACTTCACTAACGCACACAGCTTTTATCACTTCACTAACATACACACACAGTTGCTATCACTTCACTAAAATACACACACAGTTGCTATCACTTCACTAACATACACACACAGTTGCTATCACTTCACTAACGCACACAGCTTTTATCACTTCACTAACATACACACACAGTTGCTATCACTTCACTAACACAAAGTGTCTACTATTTAACTAACGATTAATCCATGCTATCTACTTTCCTGATAAACACACAGTAATTATAATAACATTTACATATCTGTATTAAAATGATCGAAATGGCCTCGTCTTTATTTAGCGAAAACGTCTATTGCGACAATCCATTACATAAGCTATCTCTTGTTACGACGACAGAACGTATGCTCTTAATGTGTCGCGACCAATGGCCGTCTGTCGCCATCGTCCTAAAGAACTAGTCTGGAACTACGTCCGTCGCTATCCTAGCTGAGCTGGACTATCGAGGGCTCAGTGTAGAGTCCCCTCTTTCCGTCTCTTCCTTCATACATCCCCGGCCCTCCCATTCGCTTCAAGCTCGATACTTCTCGGTTTACCGAATTCTACCGCCGGCTCAGCTCGGCACGCGTGGATGGTGGTGAACGCTTACTCGGAAAGTGCGAGGCGCAGAACTCATCCCCGGCTAGCGATAGATTGCTGCTAGGCCTCTATTGTAGGAATCATCCACTACCCTCCAGTGAAACGCGAAAAAATACATTTTTCATGTGACTATTTCCCCTCCTTGCTTGTCCACGTATGTTTTTTTTTTTCGTTTTCAATTTAAACAGTCTTGTGCTTGTTTATGTTTAGTGCATTCTGTTTATGGATGTCTGAAATATTCAAGCCTGGTGTATAGTGTTCTACCTGCTGTGTCGACAGGGATACGTTGATTTTGAGCACATACCAATACTTGCAAGTTGGGTCGCTTGGATTACCAGCAAATTACAGGTAGGAGAAATGCGACAGGCCTTTGGACACGTTTGTCAAATAAGCAGAATAAAAGCAGTGTTTAATTATTATTTAATAGGAAATGCCATCATATCGTAGGTTTATTTCTTGTCATTTAGAATTAAATTGTACACATTGAAACGATGTGATATATATTTGTTGTGATTATGTTGAAAATATTGGTGGCGCCACACTTTCTTTAGATAGACAACAGTTATTAATTAATTGTATGATAATTTATTTAGGGTTGCTTGTTTTAGAATTACCGGACACAAACAATGAGATGTAGTGCTGGGGTATAATTACGTGTTTTGGAAGGATTTTAGTTTAGTATGACAGTAAGGTAAAGATAGTCCCATCGCAGTTGTGTAATGCAGTGTGTTGTGACTTCATTGTTATAACTCTCAGCTTCATCGGCTGGTCAGTTTCGTTCCTCACTGCCGTTCCTTGCAAGAGAATATCTGTATTACTTATACAAAAGGGCTGACTTGACCCCTAGAGCATTTTACTTTGGAAAGCAATTTTGTCTCAAATAACGATGAAATGTTGTAATGTAGGTATAATTATATATATTATAATTATTATCTTAGTAGAAAATATAATTTTGGAGTTTATCTATTTTTTTTTTAAGAATATTAACTGAACATGAAATGTAGTATCAAGATATATTTATTCACTTAAAAAAATATTAACTAAGCATGAAATATAGTATCGGGGTATATATATATTGTAGAGTACCAACTAAACATGAAAAGTTGGGTATATATTTATTGTAAAATTAAATGCCCCAAAATATAGAACAACTAAACATGAGATGTTGGGTATATCTATTTATTGTATAATATTAACTAAGCATGAAAATTGTAGTATCAGGGTATATCTATTTATTTTAGAATTTTAAAATTGTATGAAAGGTAGTACTGGGTACAGTTTTTCTTTTCTTTCTTCTGCTTCTTTGTTTTATTTTATTCATTTTATTGTGTTCATGGCCACATATTGACGCAAAGATATGAGGTTGATGAACCTCAGTGAGAGGGGGATTGTAGGGTAGCTACTATCCATTTTACGCAGTGTGTTAATATAATCCTTAGCAAAGTATTCCAAGACTGACTCAAACTGTGTTTAGTGAGACCTTTAGTTCTCTACCATCGTCCTTTCTATATCAGTTATGAAAACAGTAGTTTGCCTAGGAACACCACTAGTTCACTCAAATTGTCTTGTCAACTCATAACTTTTTCTGAAGCTTCGTATTTAGTATTCATCCCATATAGGGCTGTGATAGAACATATCTCTACTGCCGTGGACACGAGTTTGAGCTCACTCTTCAGACTGACCGGCTTCTAGCTTCACCCAGCCTTAAAGAGACACTGCAGATCAGAGCTGATATGGCATAGTGTTGACCACGTTACCAAAATGTGTAAAAAAAAAAAAAAAAAAAAAAGTAAAGGCTTCCTCCACGCCTTATGAGGCGTGTGGGTAATTTAGTGTTAGCGACACAATTATCTATTACCATGGCACATTTTTGGGTGATGTGGTCGGTATCACGGCAGGCCGCCTTTACTTCCCTGAAAAATCTCTGTACCCACCTTTAGAGGCAGGGTGAACCCCGGAACCTTGTCAGTCCAAAATATTCAGCCAATGCTGGGGATTGAACCCGGAGTCTTCTCGGCAGGAAACCAGCACACTAACCACTCAGCCACCGAAGCTCAACACTAAAATATGTGCATATGGTTAAACATATATGGGCACTAACAACATGTTCTATACACGCGACATCTGCCCCGTGGCAGGGCTTTTCCCGCTGTTCGTTCTCCATAATAAATAACTTACACGATTTTGTTTGAAATTCCTTATAATTTCAAAATCATAGTAGTCTATGCGAAATATGCAATCAAAATCATAGTAGTCTATGCGAAATATGAAATCAAAATCATAGTAGTCTATGCGAAATATGCAATCAAAATCATAGTAGTCTATGCGAAATATGCAATCAAAATCATAGTAGTCTAGGCGAAATATGCAATCAAAATTATAGTAGTCTATGCGAAATATGCAATCAAAATCATAGTAGTCTATGCGAAATATGCAATCAAAATCATAGTAGTCTATGCCAAATATGCAATCAAAATCATAGTAGTCTATGCCAAATATTCAATCAAAATCATAGTAGTCTATGCCAAATATGCAATCAAAATCATAGTAGTCTATGCCAAATATGCAATCAAAATCATAGTAGTCTATGCCAAATATGCAATCAAAATCATAGTAGTCTATGCCAAATATGCAATCAGAATCATAGTAGTCTATGCCAAATATGCAATCAAAATCATAGTAGTCTATGCCAAATATTCAATCAAAATCATAGTAGTCTATGCCAAATATGCAATCAAAATCATAGTAGTCTATGCCAAATATGCAATCAAAATCATAGTAGTCTATGCGAAATATGCAATCAAAATCATAGTAGTCTATGCGAAATATGCAATCAAAATCATAGTAGTCTATGCGAAATATGCAATCAAAATCATAGTAGTCTATGCGAAATATGCAATCAAAATCATAGTAGTCTGTGCGAAATATGCAATCAAAATATAATCAATGTGTGCACATTAGTCACTCTCAATTGTCAAAATAGACAACTCATCACGTCTTCTTAGCGTTCATCATTTAAGTGGACGTTGATGTGTTGTGTCGCTATTTTATACGTTGTTTGCGACTTTCGGTCGCGACTTCGGATTGGTAGAATTGCTGAATAATTTGTTCCCAGGGCAGTGATAATTTTCGCCTACATATTTTACTGTCATCTGCCAAGAGTTAGTTCTTTAACTTGTGCGTGTGCACAATGGTCTCCTATTTTTCACCGTTTTTTGGACATGGCATTACAAATACCAGGAGATCAGGGGAGGATAACGTCACAAAGGAACCGGGGTTTCAATTTGGAAAAAAAACGCCCACCTTTTGTGGTGCGATTGGAACCCGGGATCTCGATATTTACATGTCGGCGTCTACCTCTAGACTCTAATGAGTGTCTGACAATGAAGTCATGCAGCGGGTGTGCCATCATAAGCCCTAGATGTTATTATACAACATATGATAGTATTCTAGGACACTCTCGAAGATTTGATCACGGTTAGATTCACTGAAGCGACTCGTCTCTACAGGTTGTGTTATGCACTGAAACATCGGCGTTTTAGGCAGTGAAGAATGTTATAAGTTCACTGCTTTGAAGTTTTTTCATGATAATCCTAATGAGTACACTGAACCCGAAAACACTCTGCTTTGAGAGTACAATTATGTTTACCCAATCAACGCGTTTTGCAAAAATTTCTTTTTAAAATCATCATCATGTGACATACCGGTTGGCGTAGGCGATCATGCGCTTCAACAATCTTATACCCACAGTAAAAAGAAGTAAAGTACCCCCGTCACGCCAAGTGGCGTAAGGGAAATATGGTGTTAGTGACCCTATATTTTACACACCTTCAGCACATGATTTTTGGAGTAATGTGGTCGGTATTACGCCCGTGCTGCTTTACTTTCTCAGAAAAAAAATCTGGTACCCATTTTAAGGCTGGGTAAACCCGGAAGTCGTCGGTTGGGATCGAACCCTACCCCTTGTCCTTTGTAGTCCAGTTCACTAACCACTGAGCTATCGCGGCCCCCTTTTACCCACAGTAAAAGTAAAAAGTAAAGTACCCCCGTCACGCCAAGTGGCGTATAAAGAAATATGGTGTTAGTGACCCTATATTTTACACACCTTCAGCACATGATTTTTGGGGTAATGTGGTCAGTATTACGCCCGTGCTGATTTACTTTCCCAGAAAAAAATCCAGTACCCATTTAAGGCTGGGTGAACCCGGAAGCCGTCGGTTGGTATCGAACCCTACTCCTTGTCCGTGGTAGTCCAGTTCACTAACCACTAAGCTATCGCGGCCCCCTTTTACCCACAGTGCTTCGTATTAATTATGTTGTTGTTTTCCATGCCACTAAGCTTTCTAGTATCTTCTTTCTTTGTCGTCCGCGATCTATCTATTCCTATATTTTGCCAGTTGTATGTAACCAAATATCCCTACTTTCCTCTTCTCATGATATGCTCGAAAAATGTTGATTGATTCTTTATTATGTTTTTTAGGAGCTCCCTTTTTGTATTGGCCTCATTGACAATGTCCTCAGTAGTCTTTTTTAGCTGGCCAGGAAACTTTCAACATTTTTCTGAGAAATCCTATATCTATGGCCACTAATCGTCTTTTCATTTGTTGGTTTAATGATCATGATTCGCTTCCATAGGTCAGAATTGGCTGTATATAGCACCGATGAACTCGCTCTTTTAAAATAGGTTTACAATTAGCACTTATTGCAAGGGGACCACGGTAGCCTAGTTGGGAAACGCCACCCAACTGGGCCACCGACGCTCGGACAACTCGTGTTCGATTCCCGCTGGAATCATTGTAAGTTGTACTCGTGGTTGGAATAAAAAGTACCATCGCGGTCGACCCAGCCGCTTGCAGAAAAGGGTACCAGCGTAGCACCCTGGGAAGATGAGGAATGCCGCCTCGCATCATGAGTTTCGATGCTTGAAGCGACACTATCCAGAAGTCTCCGAACACTTCTGGATAGGCGGCCGAGCACATATGGATGAAAACTCGCGTGCTAAGACGGCGATTCATGTCTCGTACTTACCTTTCACCTTTACTTTAAGCTAAGGATTAATACCTAAATGAGTTAAATAATGTAGAAACAGACTATGGTGAAAGTACGGATTGAAACAAGAGATAGATAAACACTGAATCAGACTATTGGTTCAAGGTAGGACGGAATTTTTTCATCATCATCATCATCGAGTGCCGTCTCCGCAACGAAGGTTGGTTACCATGGAGCGCCATTCTTCTCTGTCTCTTGCTTTGATGGTGAAGGTTATCATAGGCTGATTTGTCCATCATTTGATGTTACTCGTCCATGTTAGTCTTGATCTGCCTCTTTTACCTTGTATTTTCCCCTCCAGGATTACTTTAAGTAGGCTGTTGTGTCTTTTATCATGCCCCAAGAATCGCATTTGTCTTGTCCTAATAGTGTTTAGTAGTTCTCTTTTCATTTTTAGTTGTTTTAAGACTTCATCGTTTGTTTTCTTTTCCTTTCATCCAACTCTACCTATTCTTCTATATATCCACATTTCAAAGGCTTCAATTCTCTGTTCTGTTTTCTTGTCTAATGTCCATGTTTCAGCACCATATAGGAATATTGAGAAGATGTAACATTACATGTATGAATTTGTTAAACATGATATAACTTAGAGTTTTGTTACGACACCAATTCAATTCTCGTGTACTTTACCTTTAACACAACTAAAAATGAAAGAGAACTACTAAATACAGTTCAACAAGACAAATGTGATGTTTTGGGCCATGTTAAAAGACACAACAGCCTACTGAAAGTAATCCTGGAGGGGAAAATACAAGGTAAAAGAGGCAGAGGCATACAAAGACTAACATGGACGAGTAACATCAAAAGATGGACAAACCAGCCTATGACAACCTTCACCATCAAAGCACGAGACAGAGCAGAATGGCACTCCATGGTAGCCAACCTTCGTTGCGGACATGGCACTCGATGATATTGATGACTTTACCTTTACTTCTTGCATTCCAATCGTGTTGTTTCAATTCTCAAAATAATGCGAATAAAATGGTTTCAAACTTTCAATATCAGTTCTACTGTTAGGCTATCATGACAAGCAATTTTGACTATCTTCGATTCCTCGATGGCTAAAAACATGCATTCTTTCATGGAAGTAAATTAAAGTGAACATCATATTTGACGTCGAGAAAATCTCGCAGCCTCTATGGTGCATTCTTATTGATTGATTCTGTAAAATGTATTAGCAATTATTCTTGACAACCCATTACCACATGCGTAAGTGCTAATATTGTGTCTCGTACACGCTAACGCAGTGATGAGAGTGTGTCTCGTACACGTTGTGTCTCGTACACGTTAACGCAGTGATGAGGGTGTGTCTCGTACACGTTAACGCAGTGATAAGAGTTAATATTGTGTCTCGTACACGCTAACGCAGTGATGAGAGTGTGTCTCGTACACGTTAGCGCAGTGATGAGAGTGTGTCTCGTACACGTTAACACAGTGATGAGAGTTTGTGTCGTACACGTTAACGCAGTGATGAGAGTGTGTCTCGTACACGTTAACGCAATGATAAGAGTGTGTCTCGTACACGTTAACGCAGTGATGAGAGTATGTGTCGTACACGTTAACGCAGTGATGAGAGTGTGCCTCGTACACGTTAACGCAGTGATGAGAGTGTGTCTCGTACACGTTAACGCAGTGATGAGAGTGTGTCTCGTACACGTTAACGCAGTGAAAAGAGTTAATATTGTGTCTCGTACACGTTAACGCAGTGATAAGAGTTAATATTGTGTCATGTACAAGCTACAGTATTGATGCAACTATTTTATTAGTACTTGTTACAGTGTTGATAAGTGCAATTATTTTGTTATGTACTTGTTACAGTGTTGATAAGTGCAACTACTTTGTTCTGCACTTGTTACAATGTTAATAAGTAATACTATTTTGTTATGTACTTGTTACAGTGTTGATAAGTGCAACTATTTTGTTATGCACTTTTTACAGTGTTGATAAGTGATACTATTTTGTCCTGTACTTGTTATAGTATTGATAAATGCAACTATTTTATTTCTGTACTTGTTACAGTGTTGATATCTGCAATTATTTTGTCCTTTGCAAGTTACAGTGTTGACTAGTGCAACTATTTTGTCTTGTACAAGTTACAGTGTTGATAAGTACAACTATTTTGTCTTGTGCAAGTTACAGTGTTGACAAATGCAACTATTTTGTCCTGTGCACCATACAGTGTTGATAAGTGCAACTACTTTGTGTTGTACAAGTTACAGTGTTGATAAATGCAACTATTTTGTCATGTACACGTTACAGTGTTGTTACAGTGCGAAGCTTTTAATTTGTACACATTACCGTGTTATTAAGTGATAATCTTGAGGCCATACACATTACCGTGTTGGGTTGTTCCGCAAGAAATACATTCATCATTATCATCATGATTATGATCATCATTATCGCCATCGTAATCGTCATCATGTGCCATACCGGTTGGCGTAGGCGATCATGTCCTTCCACAAACTTCTATCCACCGTGCATCGTATCAGTTCTGTTGTTGACTGTTTTCTATGCCATGACACCAAGCTATCCAGATGTTCTTTTCAATCACTATCTCATTGTTTGTAAGTTCTTTTCTCTCACTATCTCAGTGTTTGTAATTTCTTTTCTCTGACTATCTCAGTGTTTGTAATTTCTTTTCTTTCACTACCTCAGTCTTTGTAAGTTCTTTTCTCTCACTATCTCAGTGTTTGTAAGTTATTTTCTCTCACTATCTCAGTGTTTGTAACTTCATTTCTCTCACTATCTCAGTGTTTGTAATTTCTTTTCTCTCACTATCTCAGTGTTTGTAATTTCTTTTCTCTCACTATCTCAGTGTTTGCAATTTCTTTTCTCTCACTATCTCAGTGTTTGTAATTTCTTTTCTCTCACTATTTCAGTGTTTGTAATTTCTTTTCTCTCACTATCTCAGTGTTTGTAATTTCTTTTCTCTCACTATCTCAATGTTTGTAAGTTCTTTTCTCTCACTATCTCAGTGTTTGTAAGTTCTTTCCTCTCACTATCAAAGTGTTTATAATTTCTTTTCTCTCACTATCAAAGTGTTTGTAATTTCTTTTCTCTCACTATCAAAGTGTTTGTAATTTCTTTTCTCTCACTATCAAAGTGTTTGTAATTTCTTTTCTCTCACTATCAAAGTGTTTGTAATTTCTTTTCTTTCACTATCTCAGTGTTTGTAATTCCTTTTCTCTCACTATCTCGTACATCAGGAACTTCCCATTTTACAAATTCCATCTAATCAAGAACCTGCAAATAAATTTCAAACTCCACTAGTTGAAGTTTAATCCACGGGTTGGTTTGTGTTTAATTTAGTCTCATCCCTTCCCTTTGACTGGTACAGTCGGGTAACCTCAGTGGTAGCATAGCTACCGTTAGGATAGGTCGTCTGGTTGTTGGACCACGCAAGCTGTTCTGCCACATCAGAGTAAAAATAAACGTTGCATAAGGTTCGGACAAATAAAGGTTCGATAACGGTAGACATTTTAATTGGAATATTGCAATGTTGTCAATTGAATATTGTTAAAGCGTGCAAGCTAGGTAACGTTTGAGTGTAACTCTTTTTTTTTTTCTTTCTTTCTTTCTTTCTTCTTTTTTTCTTTCTTTCTTTCTTTCTTTCTTTATTCATTTATTGATTTCTTCTTTCTTTCTTTCTTTCTTTGTTGTCTTTCAATTTCTTGCTTCCTTTTATTTCTTTCCTTCTTTCTTCCTTCCTGTTTATTTATTTCTTCATCATTTTTACACGACATCTTTCTCTTCTTGTCATTTTTTTCCCTTGCCTTTCTTCGTAATTTTTTTTCTTCATCTTTATTTTTGTTCTTATCTTTGGGATGTCGAGCTTGTTGTCATGTTACATTTGATTTCTTTGAAAACATACGAGAACCCCTATGGTAATGCAACAATATCTCTAAATAGTAAGTAAAGAAGTACATGATGATGCATTATCGGGTTTGTTCTAGGATGAGGCGCGGAGGATACCGAATTAGTCTTTTTTTACTATCCTGCCTTACTTGCCTGTCATCGTAGAAGGGAGATCTATTTTGCGGTTTTATGTACTTTTGTTGGCTTCTCCTGCTGTTGTTTCCTTGTGTATAATGTTCATTCAATCCATTATTTTCGTTGTTAGCCATTGGGTATGGTGCTACCGCTGCATTTATTGAAGGCTTGTTCTGGTGTCGTTTGATCTTTCTGGCTTTGTCACGTGCTCAAGCAATGTAGATTGTTGTTTCTTTATTTATTCAATGGCGAAAATTATTCTCACCTTTTACCTCAGTTCCTCATTTCTGATTTTATCTCTCATGCTGTTTCCTGTCATGCGGCTAACACGTTTCATTTTGGCAGCGATTATTTTGTTATTGATCCTAACGTCCAGGTCTTGCATTGATAGCACAATGTTGGAATGAAGATTATGCCGTAGTGTTCATTTTGCCTCTCATGCTATTTCCTTGTTGGATAGCAGTGGACAATTGGACCAACCGATTTAGTCCATTTTTATAAAACATTGAACATCGACGCGCGGCCCAGCGTCGTATATCTTTTACTTCTTCTACCTTTCAGC
>JAVIAB010000125.1:43159849-43262349 GCA_032433765.1 Megaustenia siamemsis | reverse complement strand
CATTTCCCACTGCGCCACGATGTCCTGTATTTTCTCAACAGCAGTATTATATTTTTTACTATCGTGCTGTACTTATCACTCAAACGTTTCTACTCTTATCATATCTAGTTCTAATTTTATATTTCTTGGGATTTCTGTGCCTTCCGCAGTTTATTCTTATCTTATATTCTTATCTAAAATTATACCTCCACTGAATTTGCAACAATTTCCTTCTTTTTTCATGACGTAAATTTTAAAGCTATTCTACTTAAGCGTAACATTTGAATTCATTGCCAGTTTTCGTGTATTGATTTGGTTCATGTCATCATTATCATCGAGTGCCATCTCCGCAATGAAGGTTGGCTATCATGGAGCGCCATTCTGCTCTGTCTCTTGCTTTGATGGTGTAGGTTGTCATAGGCTGGCTTGTCCCTCTTTTGATGTTACTCGTCCATGTTAGTCTTGATCTGCCTCTTTTACCTGTGTATTTTCCCCTCCAGGATTACTTTTAGTATGCTGTTGTGTCTTTTAACATGGCCCAAGAATCGCATCTGTCTTGTTTGAATTGTGTTTAGTAGTTCTCTTTTCATTTTTTATTTTTTTAAGATTTCATCGTTTGTTTTCTTTTCCTTCCACCCAATTCTACCTATTCTTCTATATATATCCACATTTCAACGGCTTCAATTCTCTGTTCAGTTTTCTTGTCATATTTGGTTCATATCAACAAGTGACATAACATCTTCATCACCATTCAAGCACCCAGTGATGCAACGCCACCTCCCATAATATCATCATTTCTTCTCAGCCCAAGAACGCTACACAGAGTGTAAGTAAAAGCTTGTTACAATTGAAGATTTCCTGCTGGTTCTTGTAGGTATTGTTTCCATCTTAGTACTATAGTTGAGTTTTCCCTGTAATTGTTTTACGTAATCTTTCTTTTGTGCTTTATTTCTTTCTTTTACCATTTGGTTACCACATAAATTCCTGATGTGGAAGTCTTTCCACATTTATTCTGACTACATATTTCTGTTTAACCAACTGCACATATTTGGGTGATGTGTCAGGCTCATGCCAGACCACCTTTACTTCTCAGAAAAGAATCTCTGATGCCCATTTTGAGAGGTTGAGTGAACCCCGGAGTATTGACGGTCATTAAAACCTCCCACGGCTTCTGGGAATTGAATCCGAACCTTTCTGACCAGGAAGTCGACGCACTAATTACTCAGCCACGAACATTTATGTACATTATCGTATCATCATCATCAAGTACCGGGTCTAGTGGTGTAGGTGATCATGTCTCTCCACAACTTTCGATCTCGGCAGCTATTTATCATTTCTGTTGTTGACCTTCTCCCAAGCCATTCTCTTAAGCTGTCTGTTATTTTTTCTCTTTGCTTCCCTCTATCTCTTCGTCCCTCAATTTTTCCAGTTGTTACAATATATTCAAGTTGTTCTCTTCTCATTCATCATTCATCATCATTGAGTGCCGTCCTCCGCAACGAAGGTTGGCTACCATGGAGCGCCATTTTGCTCTATCTCTTGCTTTGATGGTGCAGGTTGTCATCGGTTGATTTGTCCTCTTTTGATGTTACTCGTCCATGTTAATCTTGGTCTGCCTCTGCCTCTTTTACCTTGTATTTTCCCTCCAGGATCACTTTCAGTAGGCTGTTGTGTCTTTTAACATGGCCTAAGAATCGCATTTGTCTTGTTCTAATTGTGTTCAGAAGTTCTCTTTTCATTTTTAGTTGTTTTAAGACTTTGTCATTTGTTTTCTTTTCCTTCCATCCATTCTACCTATTCTTCTATATATCCACATTTCAAAGGCTTCAATTCTCTGTTCTGTTTTCTTGTCTAATGTCCATGTTTCAGCACCATATAGGAATATTGAGAAGATGTAACATTTTGCTATTCTTAGTTTTAGCTCTGGTGTTATTTGTTTTGATGTTAGTATGTCCTTCATGACATTAAAATTACTTTTTGCCATTCCTATTCTTTTGTTTATTTCTTCTCTTCTCATTACATGGCCAAAAAATGATGATTGTCTCTTCCTAACATTATTAATCGTATAGTTAATTAAATTAGAAGTCAAATATGCTATATCTTTTATACATTTTCTCCCACCCCGGCGGTGAATATTCAGAGGAGGCATTGGAGGCCACGATTCCTCCAACATTTTGTCAGAATACATAACACAATCACAATCTAGTTCAATGAGTTACGTGTCAGTTTACAACCAGAAACGTATTCTCTAGTATAGCCGTGATATTGTTCAAATAACTGAAGCAGTTACTTAAAACAGCCTTCGAAACATATGGAGGAAAAATTTTACAAGAAACCGTGCAACGGCGTTTATCAACATTTCACATAGTATGATAATTATTGGTCGTTTCAAATCTAAATGTTCACGATTAACATGAAATATCTCCTCTTTCCCTGCACTTACAAACTTGATTTTTGCATCTGGCCTTGTTTTTCAACAAGGTCCCACCGATTTCACAAAATTTAATGATGTAGGAAGTATGCTTCATCATGAAGCAGCACTTTCCTTTGATCTCAGTGAATTTACGGATCTTTTTGCTCCTGGAGAAAAATATTTACCGTACATTAATGGAAATCAGCTTCTCGACATAGGCGTCTCTACACAACTTGAAAGTTGGAGGCGTTTATCAACTGTTTACTTTCTATTGTTTACTTTGTTTAAATACTATGAGAATGTCAATGTTATAGCCTTTACAGACGGTCTAAAACAAATCAGCGTATAAACAGTTCCATTAATGAAAACTATTTAAACAATATACAACAAAGAATACATTTAAAAAATTAATTATCCGTTGCGAGCGATAACGAGCATGACATATCAAGCAAAGTTATTGTTTATGGGTACGCATGTGACTAAAGAGTCCGATGTAAGCACGGGATCCTCTTCACTGTAAAGAGCTACATTGTTCGTTTATGTCTTTCCATGTGAATTTCATTATTTTACGTAAACAAGACATATGAAAGTGATTTAGTTTCTGCATGCCTGCAGTACACATATCAAGAATCTTACATTTTCAAAACGTTATCAACTTTAGCTAAAGATTGATCATGCGGACATATAAAAACGTCCATTATTATTTCATTTATTCTGAATCAGAGGAGTCTAACATATTGATTACTAATCTGGGCTGAACGAACGATAGTCCATCTTTTTTCCAATAGTCATTTTTCTTCTTTAAGACATGATCTTCACATTTGCACCAAAAATCTTTGTCAATCTGTGATAGAGCAGCATATGTCAGTCCTTTTTATCGCATAGTTTAAAACTTGTATTCTCAGCTGCCACCTGCCCTTTAATTTTTGCCCAAACGAGTTCAATGGGGTTTAATTGTGGATGATAAGGGGGCAGTCTCAAGCACGTATGACCATGCTGTTGAATGATTTTGTCTATTGGAATACTTTGGTCTTTTGCGATTTCTTAACAAATGACAGTAATTCAGGTTTCAAAAATCCCTCGTTAAATGAATTCCTTCTTTCTTAGCCAAATCTTTATAACATCTTTTGTACTGGTAGATGTAGGAATTTTGTCTTCTTCTGCCACAGCGTTGTGGTACGACGCGTTGTCCATTACCAGACAGGATGGTCCTGTCTAGAATTGGAAGAAGAGTATTTTCAATCCACTCTCTAAATATATGGCCATTCATCTCGGTGTGATAGTCCCTGTTGTCAGTATAATTAGAGGTGAATATAAGTTCTGCATTTTCACCAACCCTTCTTTCGGCTGCCTGCATGTGCCATTATAATACGCTGTCCTTTTCCAGTGGGTACACATCTTTAATACTTCCATCTGATAACTGCCATTCCTTGGCACTTGTGTGGTGAGAATTTATCCAAGATTCATCTAGAAATACAATATAACCTTGGTTACGCATTTCCCGTACTTCACGTAAATATTTACTCCTCATAGAAACTAAGTGCGGCTTCTCGCAGATGACATTTCTACCACTATCGTACTTTCTAAACGTAAAACCGATGCTTCTAACAGTTCTCCATAATGTTGTTTCGACACAACAATGTCATTTTCTGCTCTCAGTCGAATTTTCAGTTTCTTAAAGTCACAGTTTCTTTGGAATCGAACATTTTACAATTGCTCTTCTAATCACTTCCTTGTCAAAACTACTACTTTCTTTCTTCCTAGCGTCCTAGTCTTGATTGAACTGGACACTCCGTTAGCTTTAAGCACTTGTTTGAAAAAGCGTTTGCTTATACCCAATGCGTGAATAGTTCTCTTTTCTGGCTTTGAGATGCTTCGATACAGTTTCCCACGCTTAGCTTCTATGCAAAAATATTATACACCTTTATTGCCACTGATTGCAATGTAAGGAACTTACTTTTATACCCATTGACTAACAGATCACAAATTTAAGGAAATTCCCAATAATTAGGATACGCCGTTGCACATAAATCACAACAAAACGACAGGAAATGGGATGCACCGATATAAAATTATAACTATGACGCGTTTTATGTGTTTTTTAGTGCTTAAAACAGGGAAATTGGCGCGCATTACGTTCAAGATGACAAGTCCGTGGGTGCTCACTCATATGAAGCGGTAATTCCTCCAAATATATGGTTTGACCAAAAATGCCTTAAATTTGTATACTTCAAATAAGAATATTTAAACTATACGTTTGTTGGTGAGGAAATGAATGTACTTCTTGGGACCAAAAATCACAAGACCATATGCAAAATTTCAGCATTATCAATCAATTGGTTGCAGAGATATGGAATTTAAACACCTTCAAAATATTTTGAAACGACCAATAGGAGGCCATTTCAATAAACAGCTCCTCGTTACCATAGAAACAGAAGAACGATTAATAAGATGACGTTATATCTTTTTTTAACATGAGGAAATAGAGTTAGTAGGCGACTGTCCTATTTGCTCCGGTAAGAATAATAACTGCTTTACGTGTTTATATAAATATATATAAAATAAAGTGCTCTGTTACGCCAAGTGGCGTATAGGGAATATGGTGTAAGCGACCATAATTTTTATAGACCTTCAGCACATGATTTTTGGGTTAAAATGGTCGGTATTACACTAGTGCCGCTTTACTTTTGCAGAAAAAATCCGGCACCCATTTAAGACTTGGTGAACCCGGAAGCCGTCGATCAGGATCGAACCCGACCTCTTGTCCTTTGTAGTCCAGTTCACTAACCACTGAGCTATCACGGCTCCCTGTATATATATTATAGTATATATATATATATACACATATATATATATAAACTAGAACAAAACTGTAAAAGATGTTAAATAACACAAAACGTGATCTTCTTATAACTTATAATGCACATCACTAAGATAGTTTATATAGTGTATGTAGTTTATGTTAATTTAGGGCAATACTTGAAGGAACTATTTTACATAGAACAATTTGCAGCAATGTTAATGTCACAAGTTAAAAGGTTAAAGGTCAACCCCAAAGTTTGGTCTTACGTCCTGCCCTCAAATTTAAAACTCGCCGACAGTCGTTGTCCCACCCCCACCATTTTCAAAGTGAATTTAAATTTGCCACACAATTGAGCAAGACTAGAAAAACATGCTGGTGTTATTGTTATCACCATCCGTCAGTCGTCTGTAACGACATGTACTTCATGCACTGGGTTGTTACTCCGACCCATGTGCTGGAGATACAGTATGTTACTTATATCATTGGCAGCTTTTGCAGAAAATAAAATGTAATTTAAGTAATTTGTATTTTAATGTAAGTGTAACAAATACATTACTTCAATTTGAATAAGTAAATTTCCATTCTCCCTTTATGATTGGTCACTTTTGACTCAAAGGAATCTATTTTTAAAAATGTCTAAAATATAAAATATGTCTTATAACTAACTAACTAAATATGTCTTTAAAATAAGATATATCTATGTCTATCAGTTCATCTAAAATTCTAAATGGATGTTGACAATTCTCTACAAATTTTACTGAAATAAATTGTTTTAAACAAGAGCTATTGAAAAGTGTGACCAACTGAATATGCTGTTAATGATAGCACGTGAGTGCTAGAATACGTAGTGAAATGGTCACAAGATCTGCAATCACCGGCTTCGCAAGCAGACATAAGGAGCTGGCCAAATACAACCTAGCTGAACGTAGTTCATGCTGGTAAACATAGGAAAGTCAACGAAGTGACAAGTTTTTAGCGCCGTCTTAAGCAATTCTTCTTTCTTCTACCTTTTTACTCCCCAGTGGAGCATATGTCTTCAACAAACACTTTCCTAGTCGTTCTGTTTTTTTTGCCATTCTTTTGAGGTCATTCCATGTCTTTCCCATCATATTCATCTCTGCTTCTATCTGTCTTCTTTAAGAATTCCTTGGTCTTCCTCTTTGTCCTTTCCACTGGAGATTCCAAAAAGGGCCTGTGTGTAATACTCTCAGTTGGCTTCCGCAATGTGAGTCCTATCCAGCGCCATCGTCTTCGCTGTATCTCTTTATCACTGGTATTGACTGTACATTTCCATATTCTATGTTAGTGATTTTGTCCTGCCATTTCCCTCCTTTATTCTGCGTAAGCATCCATTAATGAAAGTCTGTATCTTCATGATTGTCAATTTTATTGTTCTCCATATTTCACAGCCATATAACAGCGACTTAACATTTGAGTTGAACATTTTTATTTGTCTTAAGCTATTATAGAGCAGTTATTATTGAGTTGACCTGCTGAGGACAAAAGGCCAGATCGAGACCGGTCGATGACTTCTAAGTTTATCAAGCCTTAAACATATACTAGAGATCGGTTTCAGAAAAATATACGGGACTGGACTGTTGTAGTGCTGACTAATTGACCTCCAAAATGTGCAGATGATGGTGGCAGTACACACGGGCACCGTCACCATAGTCATTGTTGGCATCATTCATCACTATCAAATATAAAAGATTATTGACATCATTCATTATCATCAAATACCAGATTATGAAATCATTCATTAACATCAAATACCAGATTAATGAAATCATTCATTATCATCAAATACCAGATTATTGATATCATTTATCTTCATCATTAAATACCAGATTGTTGACATCATTCATCACCACCAAATACCAGATTGTTGACATCATTCATTATCATCATCATATACCAGATAGCTGACATCATTCATCACCAACAAATACCAGATTGTTGGCATAATTCATCACCACCAAATACCAGATTGTTGGCATCATTCATCACCACCAAATACCAGATTGTTGGCATCATTCATCACCACCAAATACAGATTGTTGACATCATTCATCACCACCAAATACCAGATTGTTGGCATCATTCATCACCACCAAATAACAGATTGTTGGCATCATTCATCACCACCAAATACCAGATTGTTGACATCATTCATCACCACCAAATACCAGATTGTTGACATCATTCATCACCACCAAATACCAGATTGTTGACATCATTCATCACCATCAAATATAAAAGATTATTGACATCATTCCTTATCATCAAATACCACATTGTTGATATCATTTATCTTCATATTAAATATCAGATTGCTGACAGCATTCACCACCATCATTAAATACCAGATTGCTGACATCATTCATCACCATCAAATACCAGATTGTTGACATCATTCGTCTTCATCATTAAATACCAGATTGCTGACATCATTCATCACCATAAAATACCAGATTGTTGACATCATTCATTATCATTATCATTATCATATACCAGATTGTTGGCATCATTCGTCTTCATCATCAAATACCAGATTATTGACATCATTCATGTTCATCATCAAATACCAGATTGTTCACACAGTTCTTCCTCATCAAATATCAGATTGTTTGCACCAGTTATCAAATATCAGGTTGTTCGCATTATTCATCATCCTTAAATACCAAATTGTTGACATCATTCATCATCATCATCATCATCATCAACTACCAGATTGTTGACATCATTCATCGTTATCAAATGCCAGATTGTTGACATCATTCTTCATCATTAAATGCCAGATTGTTGACATCATTCATAATCATCAAATGCCAGATTTTTGCCATTATTCATCATCATCAAATACCAGATTGTTGACATCATTCATAATCATAAAATGCCAGATTGTTGACATCATTCATCATCATCAAATACCAGATTGTTGCCATTATCATCATCATCAAATACACGATTGTTGCCATTATTCATCATCATCATCAAATACCAGATTGTTGCCATTATTCATCATCATCAAATGCTAGATTGTTCGCACCGCTCATCATCATCAAATACCACATCTACTGACATAGATAACCATGTTCCGCTCACTTCAACTCGCAGGTATGTTTCCTTCTTTATTTTAATCTGTATTTTCCCCTTCCATACGTTCGTTTGTAATAAAATGTTTCAGTCGTTATTAATGATCAAAATTGATGATCAAAACTCTTTGCTTGTAATAAGCTTTTATATCTCGGGGGACTGGTTGGTCTCGACGCAAGACGCCGGACTCGAGACAGAGAGGTTTTGGGTTCAAGTCCCGGCTCCCCTCGTTGGATTTTCATCTATGTTTCTCTCTGCGGCAACCACCCCTGGTCTCAGCAGCGAGGCCCGGCTTGAAACGTCATTACTCATCGACAGAAAAAAATATGAGTGCCTCCGAAGACGGAGTTATCTGCCTGTGTGGCGAAGGACCTCTGAGCACACGGCTGCCATGGAAAAATGGATCAACACGCAAAATTCAGTTCCTAGTCTCTAGGGACTTCGTCAGAGGTAAAAGCTGGCGTACGAAAAAAAAACATATCTTTGGCGTCTTTAACATCATCCTTATTGTTCTCTTAAATGCCGATTGTATCCTCACTATACTTTATTCTTGAGCAAAACCATATTTAGGTGGCTTACAACGATTTTCATGCCTGACGTTCAATTGTTTAAAATTTTACTTCAAAAAGCCTGAATTGATTCTATAAACCAGTGAGTATATCTTTTTCATTCTTCTACTGGAGAAGTTACACGGGCTAAAATCTCCTTGGCTCCTTTAAATCTTCCTAACTTTGAATTATTCTGTATCTTACCTCTGCTGTGGGAGCCGCGATAGCTCAGTGGTTAGTGAACTGGACTACAAAGGACAAGGGGTAGGGTTCGATCCCAAAACGACGGCTTCAGGTTCACCCAGCCTTAAATGGATACCGGATTTTTTCTGGGAAAGTAAAGCAGCACGGGCGTAATACCGACCACATTACCCAAAAATCATGTGCTGAAGGTCTGTAAAATATAGGGTCACTACACCATATTTTCATATGCGCCACTTGGCGTGACGGGGTACTTTACTTTTTACTTACCTCTGCTGCACAACTGCCATCTGAAGTTGTTATCGTTCCTGTATATGTAAAGTGATTAGGCGCAGACGTCAAAGGCACATAATCAACGGGTAAAGACATAACGATGCATCAAGATGCATAGTAATGCGAAGCTGCTGTAAAGCTGATAATAATATTGAACATTTAAAAAAGGGGGAAAAAGTGGTAGGTAACAGCTTTACTTAGGTGAGAAACAAAACAAAAGTAGAACGACGATTCGGCTGAAAGGGCTTCAGCAGGAACAAAAAGCAACAACACAAAAATGTATATGGAGGTCCTTATATATTTATTATAGTTTTTATTCTTATATATGTGTGTGTTGTTGCTTGTTGTTCCTGCTGAAGGCCTTTGACCGGAACGTCGTTTTACTTTTGCTTTGTTTCTCACCTACGTCAAGTTGTTACAATACCCTTTTTGCCTATTTTCTTAGTGCACATAATCAACGCTTGCCGCAAATCGTAAAAAAACAAAAACAAAATATACATCCACTCAAGGTGGTTTGACGAAGGGATCTGTCAGACAAATGCAAAGAAAAGAAATTTCAATAAGTCGTTTCAAAGTTATCTTAAGTTGTTTCAATATTATCTCATTTGTTTCAATGTTATCTTCAGTTATTCCAATTTTATCGTAAGTTGTTTCAATGTTAACTTAAGTTGTTCCAATGTTATCTTCATTTGTTTCAATGTTATCTTCAGTTTTTCTAATTTTATCGTAAGTTGTTTCAATGTTATCTATTTTCTATTATCTCTTTCTCGTTATGAGCAGCACTCTTTCTTTTGTGACGTCAACACTCGCAAATCATCTGAAGTCTCAACACATGTAATGAATATTCATCATCCTCATTGAGTGCCGTCTCCGCATCGAAGGTTGGCTACCATGGAGAGCATTTCGTTCTGTCATCGTAGATCTTTCTCTGACATGTTTGAATTTCTCTCATTGGCGTTCTTTGGACTAGTACATGATGAGGCCTCCAATCTTTTTTCACGGTGGTCTGCCATATTCGTCTTTCGTGCCTGAATATGCCTCTTGTGACCAGACACTTGCTGTTTTCGCTTTCTGAGCCGTTGATCATTTCTGATTCTTCCGCCCCATTTACCGTCACAGACTTTGTATATTCAGGATGGTCAATCCCGAATGGCGCCATTGTTGTCAAAATAGATTTTAAATAGAATTAATTTTAAACTGTAACAAATCGTGGCGTACAGCCAATATTACGTTACTGTTAATAAGTGTCTAGGGATGTGGTCGACATGTGATGTTTGTACAAACTTTCGTAGAAAACTCTGGCTAACGATTGCACTGGATAAACGAACAAAACCATGTTGGTTGGAAACAATTTGACCAGTGAAGAACTGAACAATCGCTAGTTATTTCAGGGGCAGTGACCGAATCCAGTCCCACCAATCAGTAAACGAAATGTCTAGCTCATTTGCTAACATAGGCTTCACTTTCTCTCACTCTCTCTTTCTCTCTTTTCTCTCCCTCTCTCTATTTTTACATATGTCCTATATTTTGTGTTTAGATGTGTGAGTGTTTTATATATATATATATAAATATATATATATATATATATATATATATATATGGAACTTCCGGTCAATATGGTGGATAAGCGGCAGGATAGGCTATGTCTGGAAAGTGTTCCTTGTTGCAGTTTCTTCATATTCCAAGTCCGGCTTGTTGCAGGAGCTACTGAGTTAAGTGCTCTGTTAACACTGTGAGCTGTGGTTTAATCTGTTTTAATCGCGTTTCGATATTCCGATTGTTTATGATGATATCGTATGATGGAGAACAGATGGCTGTGTTCACTTTCTGTGCGGTTTCACCTTACATCTTTTGGCGTGTGCTGAGACTGCTATGATGGGGGCTACAGCTACCTTTCTTTGTTTTTGAGATGAATAGTAATTCGGATGATTCCACTGGAACGGGCGGTTGAGCAATTATGGATTTTAATTCGTTTGCAATGATACCGGCCTTCCATAACCATATATATATATATATATTATATGGTTATGGAAGGCCCCGGTATCATAGATATATAATATATGTTATAAGTACTGAACATTCCCGATTGGTGCCAAAACATGGATATTAAATAGAAAACGGAGCAGAAAACCAAATATTTTGAAATGTGGGGGAGAATTGGGTGGGACGAGGGAAAGATAAACAAGTAAGTGCTGAATCAGTTGAAAATGAAAAAAAAAAGAGAACTATTTAACAGAATTCGAAAAAGACAACTACAAAATGACAAAAAGACAACATGGTAAAAAACACACTATTAGGAGAACTGGGTGTACAAGTCATAACAAAACTACTCAATGGCATATATAACACTGGATACATACCCGAAGATCTACTAAATATATCTCTGTAGCCATACCGAAGTCAGGCACCATTGATTGTGAAGACCATCCCACTATTAATCTTATGAGCCACATGACGAAAATATTACTAAGAATCATCATGAGACGTGTAAGGAACAAAAAAACAGAAATAAGTGAGAAACAATGTGGATTTATGGAAGGAAGGGCACCAATAATGCAATATACATCTTAAGAACATTGATAGAAAGCGCTATAGATGTAAAGAAAGATCTATATATGTGCTTTATAGACTACACAAAGCATTTGACAAAATAAAGCATGTGGAAATAATCAATATTCTGGAGAAATTAAACATTGAATGGCAAGGATCTGCGAATTATAAAAAAAAACATGTACTGCAACAAACAGCAGCTAAGTGAATTAACAACCAAACAGGACATTTTGATATATAAAACAAGGAGTCAGACAAGACTGTGTTCTGTCACCGGATTTGTTTTCACCTTACAGAGAGCATATTATGAGATCAATAGTAGACAAAAAGGAATTGAGGTCAACGGTCACAACATAATATTATGCGATATGCGGATGACACAGTCTTAATAGCAGAGCCAGAGAATGAACTACAAGAAAGATAGATATAATAGTAAAAGAAAGCAACAAAAGGTCTCAGTCTGAATAGCAAGAAAACAGAAGTAATGGTTATATCAAAGAAACACTATCACAATCATGCAGCATAAAAATAAACAGGACAAATCTGAAACAAGGCAGCGCGTCAAATACTTTGGCACAATAATGACAGCAGATGGAATATGCACCACAAAAATAAAGAGCAGAATAGCTCAGGCCAAAATAGCATTTCAGAAAATGAAAAATATCTTATACAACTAATCTATGTCAATAGAAGTGAGAAAGAGAGTTCATCGGTGCTATATTGCAGCAATTCTGACCTATAGAAGCGAATCATGGACAGTAGACAAACAAATGAAAGACGATTACAGGCCACAGAGATGTGATTTCTCATAAGAATCCTGAAAGTTCCCTGGACAGCTAAAAAGATCAATGAGGAAGTTCTCAAAGAGGCCAACACAAAAGGGAGCTCTTAAAAACATTAGAAAGAAACAATCTGCATTTTACGGGCACATCATGAGAAGAGGAAAGTTGGAATACTTGGTTACAACTGGCAAAATAAAAGGAAAGAGAGCTCACGGACGACAAAGATAGAAACTAATGAATAGTTTGGGTGTATGGCATGGAAAACAGTCAACAACAGAACTGATACGATGCACTGTAGATAGAAGATTGTGGAAGGACATGATCACCAACGCCAACCAGTATGGCACTCAATGATGATGAGCTCAAGTAACGTTCTCACACTGAAGAGATACAATACCCTATTACAAGTCAGTTAGAGAAGGTATAAGGTAGACGTTGCAATGGCCGACCAAGATTTAAGTAGACTAACAACACCAACAGATGGACCTATGACACATGCACCATGAGAACAACAGAGAGAGCAAAATGGCACTCCATGGTAGTCAACCTTCATGTAGAGATGGCACCGAGTGAATGAGTATATATGTATGTAGCGATAATAATTACAGCAATTAGTCTCCAAAGTGAGAAACTTTTACAAAGTCCCCATATAGTGTAAAAAATATTATAGACTAGATATATATGTGAACTTAACATACTGTTTATGTAACGCACTCTATTGTTGCATATGATTGGTTATTTCTCTGTGCATAAGACGATAAAGGAGGAAGAACGCATATCGTAGTATGTGTACATGCACAATTGTCGCACGGTGACCTTCTGCTGAATCAATTCAGAGGAAGATGTATGTTTTACAGCACTCGGAAAAATGACAAATAATCAACAACAGAAAAAAATAAGGACCAAGGCAGGATCGAACCCGTACTCAGTGGCACAGCGCCTTGCCACGAAAAGCAAACGCTAGGAACTCTGCCACTCAGCTAACTAGACCTTCTGCTGCCTGCACATGGGCACTAGCCCAAAATAGGTTTCACTTTCTTTTTTGATGGTTGAAGTCTAGAAGATAGCCTAGAAGACAGTCTGAAGTTGAACAATCGTGCTCGCACATGAAGTAGGCAAACACCCAAGACATCACAAGAAAGATGGTGCCCATGTGGGTTGCTACTCGTATATCATAACATCTATGCTTGTTTTTTATTCATCTTGTCACGACTATCACAGTGTCACATTTATTTCTCATGAAAAGTCTATAGTACCTATTTAAGGCTGGGTGAACCTAGAAGGGATATAACTCGACCTATTATTCTATGTAGGTGTGTTCAGTAAGCCCTGTCTAATATGGCTATCTGAGATTAAACCAGACAGCATTATTAAGAAAGTATTATTATATCTTATGTGGGGATAAGTATCCAAGTTGTATTTATGAAGAAAACTTTAGTAAATATCTTATGTGGGGATAACTATCCAGTGAGGATTCTGGTCAATATGGCGGATAGGCGGCAGAAAACGTTGAGGCTGTCTGAAAAGTGTTCCTTGTTGCAGTTTCCTCATATTCCAAGTCCGGCTTGCTGCCGGAGCTACTGAGTTTAGAGCTATGTGCACACCGTGAGGAGCTGTGCTTTTCATCCAGATGGTATATCTATATTCAGTTTGCTTACAATCAATGATGATATCGTATGACGAAGGACATTACGCTGCGTTCGTTTTCGGTGCTGATATCCCTTATGTCTTTTGAAGGGTGCTGTTCTTGCGATGATGGGACTTTCTTTCTTGTTTTGGACAATTGATGAGATGTTAATTCAGATGACTCACTAGCACGGGCAGTTGAGCAATTATGGATTTTCATCCGTTTGCAGTGATACAGGGAACTTCGAATAATTATAACTATAACTATTCCGTTTTTGTTTATGAAGAAAACGTTAGCATAATATCTTATGTTGCGAGAATTATCCTGTTTATGAAGAAAACGTTAGCATAATATCTTATGTTGCGAGAATTATCCTGTTTTATGAAGAAAACGTTAGCATAATATCTTATGTTGCGAGAATTATCCTGTTTATGAAGAAAACGTTAGCATAATATCTTATGTTGCGAGACTTATCCTGTTTTATGAAGAAAACGTTAGCATAATATCTTATGTTGCGAGAATTATCCTGTTTATGAAGAAAACGTTAGTATAATATCTTATGTTGCGATAATTTCCTGTTTATGAAGAAAACGTTAGCATAATATCTTATGTTGCTATAATTATCCTGTTTATGAAGAAAACGTTAGCATAATATCTTATGTTGCGATAATTATCATGTTTATGAAGAAAACTTAGTATAATATCTTATGTTGCGAGAATTATCCTGTTTATGAAGAAAACGTTAGTATATATCTTATGTTGCGATAATTATCCTGTTTATGAAGAAACGTTAGCATAATATCTTATGTTGCGATAATTATCCTGTTTATGAAGAAAAACGTTAGCATAATATCTATGTTGCGATAATTATCCTGTTTATGAGAAAACTTTAGTATAATATCTTATGTTGCGAGAATTATCCTGTTTAGGAAGAAAGCATTATTTATATCTTATGTGGTGACAAGTATCCACGTTGTATTTATGTAGAAAACTTTATTATAATATCTTATGTGTGCGATAATTATCCTGTTTATGAAGAAAGCATTATTTATATCTTATGTTGTGATAAGTATCCATTTTATAAAAATAAAGTTTTATTTGATCTATATGTAGATTTATTATCCATATGTGTTTATGAAGAAATCATTAGTATATCTTTCTGGAGATAAATATTCATTTTGTGTTTATCAAGAAATGGCAGCCATATAGAGAATATTCCAAAAAGAGTCTAACATTTATATCTGGCTGTCTCCGATGTTACTTAGACATGTCGTACCCATGTGGATTATATTTCCAGTATATCATTTCTGCCAATAATATAGCTCAGTTCCACTACCTTTAGGTCAGGGTTTGTTTCTGTTATGAGTGCACTTTTGTTAACCCTTAGTTATAGAAAGAGGAATAAAAGCAAACCGAGAGGACGATAATTAATGTCACAGCGGACATCACGGTACTGCAATGTGGGTTAACACAACATGACTTCGGCTCAATAATCAATTCTCCCTCAATTCTGAAAGGCAACAGCAGCAGAAGAAAATAAAGTAAAGAAAAAAGAAGGTTTTCTAGTTTCGGTAGCACTTGGGCCACATATAAGCATATAGGGACTATCTATGATGAGGATAGCAACTTGGACCACATATAAGCATATATGGACTATCCTATGATGAGTTGGGGGTAGAAAAGGGATCCGGTCGATCCGGAGTAAAAAAAAAAGTAAAGTAAAGACCCGTCACGTCATGGCGTATAGGCATATGGTGTTAGGGACCATTATTTTTATAGACCTTCGGCGCATGATTGGGTAATGTGGTTGCTATTACGTCCTTGCCATTTTACTTTCACAGAGAAAATCCGGTACACACTTAAGGCTGGATGAACCCGGAAGCCGTAGATCAGAATCGAACCAGACCTCTTGTCCTTAGTAGTCAAGTTCACTAACCACTGAGCTATCGTGGCTTCCATCGATCCGGAGTGCTATGTCCACCAAGTGCTGTCATAGGTCCGACTCTATGTTCCACAAAGTGCGTCATAGGTCCGACTCTATGTGTCCACAAAGTGCTGTCATAGGTCGACTCTATGTGTCCACAAAGTGCTGTTCATAGGTCCGACTCTATGTGTCCACAAAGTGCTGTCATAGGTCCGACTCTATGTGTCCACAAAGTGCTGTCATAGGTCCGACTCTATGTGTCCACAAAGTGCTGTCATAGGTCCGACTCTATGTGTCCACAAAGTGTTATCATAGGTCCGACTCTATGTGTCCACAAAGTGCTGTCATAGGTCCGACTCTATGCGTCGACAAAGTGTTATCATAGGTCCGACTTTATGCGTCGACAAAGTGTTATCATAGGTCCGACTTTATGTGTCCACAAAGTGTTATCATAGGTCCGACTTTATGTGTCCACAAAGTGTTATCATAGGTCCGACTTTATGCGTCGACAAAGTGTTATCATAGGTCCGACTTTATGTGTCCACAAAGTGTTATCATAGGTCCGACTCTATGCGTCGACAAAGTGTTATCATAGGTCCGACTCTATGTGTCCACAAAGTGTTATCATAGGTCCGACTTTATGTGTCCACAAAGTGTCATCATAGGTCCGACTCTATGTGTTCACAAAGTGTTATCATAGGTCCGACTCTATGCGTTCACAAAGTGTTGTCATAGGTCCGACTCTATGTGTTCACAAAGTGTTATCATAGGTCCGACTCTATGTGTTCACAAAGTGTTATCATAGGTCCAACTCTATGCGTTCACAAAGTGTTGTCATAGGTCCGACTCTATGCATTCACAAAGTGTTATCATAGGTCCGACTCTATGCGTTCACAAAGTGTTATCATAGGTCCGACTCTATGTGTTCACAAAGTGTTATCATAGGTGCGACTCTATGCGTTCACAAAGTGTTGTCATATGTCAGACTCTATGTGTTCACAAAGTGTTATCATAGGTCCGACTCTATGTGTTCACAAAGTGTTATCATAGGTCCGACTCTATGCGTTCACAAAGTGTTGTCATAGGTCCGACTCTATGTGTTCACAAAGTGTTATCATAGGTCCGACTCTATGTGTTCACAAGGTGTTGTCATAGGTCCGACTCTATGTGTTCACAAAGTGTTATCATAGGTCCGACTCTATGTGTTCACAAAGTGTTATCATAGGTCCGACTCTATGCGTTCACAAAGTGCTGTCATAGGTCCGACTCTATGTGTTCACAAAGTGTTATCATAGGTCCGACTCTATGCGTTCACAAAGTGCTGTCATAGGTCCGACTCTATGTGTTCACAAAGTGTTATCATAGGTCCGACTCTATGTGTCAACAAAGTGTTATCATAGGTCCGACTCTATGTGTCCACAAAGTGTTATCATAGGTCCGACTCTATGTGTCCACAAAGTGTTATCATAGGTCCGACTCTATGCGTTCACAAAGTGTTATCATAGGTCCGACTCTATGTGTCCACAAAGTGTTATCATAGGTCCGACTCTATGCGTCTACAAAGTGTTGTCATACGTCGGACACTGTGTCACTTTACCTTGCCCATAATCAATATACCAGCAACTAGTGTGATTTCCAGTGAGACCTGACCACGGTCAGGGAACATCAGAATAAAATCATTGCGTGTCGTTAAAGGCGACTAAAGGGCTGGAGATCAAGTTCTTCGCAGGTGCCACAGTGTTCGTGTCTTCGGTGCTTTCGCTAGTATTCGCCAATCGTGCTTCCTAATGGCGAACGTGCTGAGGAGGGTATCTGAGCCCTATGAAGTTATCTGTTAAGCAATGACGATGATCAGGCAACTAAACCAATATACCACCAAAACTTTACAAAACGCGTTCATCATGACTTTTTTTTATTTAGAACTGGTGCTCTCATTGTTCTTGCTCATCAGCATCTTCTTGAATGATATGGTCAACATCATGTCAGGTCGCCCCACTTCCCAGAGAAAATACTGGGTCCCCATTTTAAGATAGTCCTCATCAGCAGCCAGATAAATACGATGCAAGAAAACACAAATGCACTATCAACAGCCAGTAAAATAGAGCTTGAGATCAATCATGAAAAGACTTAAGTCATGAAAAGCTATGAAGAGATGAAAGAATATTCATGGCAAACAAACCAGTGGAAGAAAGATCAATCATTTTATCTATCTCGTAAGTCACATTGATCGAGAAGGGATATGAGTAAAGAAATTAGAATCAGAATGGCTAAAGCAGCAATGCCTTTCAAAAACCTTCAAAAGTTGTAAAAATCAAAGCTTATCAGCACAAAAACAAAACTTAGACTATTCAAATCAAATGTTAAATCAACCCTTACATATGATTGCGAGAACTGGAAAACAACAAAAGACACAGAAACAAAGTTGAATGCATTTGAAAATAAATGACTAAGGAAAATACTTGGTCAAGCGTGGAACGAATTCAAAACAAACGAGGAAAGAAATTATAGAAATTGCCAATCAACCACTAATATCTTCAGTAATTAAGAAAAGACGGTGGCCATATGTTGGGCATGTGATGAGAAGAGATAATAACCGAATAGTAAAGCAAGCCCTCAAGTGGGAAACAACAGGTAGGAGGAAAAAAGGCCGGCCCAGAAAAACACTGAGAAAAAACATTGATCAGGGAGGCAAAGGCAGCAGGAATCCGCTCTCTCAATGAGATTGAGATGCTTGCAAAGAACAGAGACAAATGCGAAATTTGATAAAAGATCTTTACAAGGATTGAGACTGCTAGAAAGAAAATTCTGAAACAGGGAAAAAGTATCTGAGTCTATGCCCTTTGGACCGATGACCGAAAGGTCGATAGAAAGATTTTAAGAGACTTTTGGAGTTCTGAAGCTATAATAGTCCAGGAACACATTTAATAATCCAAATCCACCTGACCAGGATACATTAACACCCACGCTATGGAGGCCATAATTTATGCACTTATATTATAACTGCCTTTGGAACTAACCGGTCAGCTTTCTCCCTCTCTCTCTGATTGCCTCTGACTCCTACATATAACGTTTGTATGTATTTATTTAAGCGTTGCCAAGAACGACCGGGACAACATGTTTCACACCGCCACACAAGAGATCTCAATAATAACTCATACGCATGTACATCACACATCCTCGTGTTTTTGAGCGGGAAAACGTGATCCCACAACCGAGACGAATACGTTTAATTCCTGCCACAGCAGAAATGTTCACGTGTGTATTAGCTCTGTACTGGCACTTATCCAGGCTCTGTTTCATTTCTTTATTTTCCGTGAGTTGTTGGCTAGACTAATCACTAATGCTACATTATTTCGGTTTATTAAAGAGAGAGAGAGAGAGAGAGAGAGAGAGAGAGAGAGAGAGAGATGTAGAAAAAGTAGAGTAAGAGGTAGAGGGAGAGATAAAGGACGAGAGAGGAATAGAAAGAGAGAGAGAGAGTGAGAGTGAAAGAGAGCAAGTGAGGGTGAATTAAAGGGAAATGGAGGGAGAGTTAAAGAGAGGGAGGGAGAGTGAGAGAGAGAGAGAGAGAGATAAAAGGTAGAGTAAGAGGTAGAGGGCAGGAGAGGGATAGAAGAAGTGAGTGACATAGAGAGAGAGAGAGAGAGAGGATGAGAAAGAGGGAAGAAAAAATGAGAGAGAGCGAGAGTGAAAGTGAAAAAGTGAGAGCGAAAGAGAGGTAGAGTGAGAGAATGAGATGGAAAGAGAGTGAGAGAGGGGGTGATAGACGGAGAGAGTGAGAGATAAGGAGAGGGAGGAGGGACGGATATTACACTGGAAAAGGAATACACATACAAGTGTATGGAGACGAAAATATAAATAAAGGGATGTCAGTAGATATATAGAAACAAATAAATTGATACAAGGATTAAACTTTGGGTGAATGAAATGTGGATGTGGATTTGAATGAAATTTTGATTGATTAAATGTTGGATAAATGTGATCTATGGAGGGCTATGAAAATTTATACAAATGGATGGAGATAACTAGAAAGAAAACTAGAAAAATAGAAGAATATATATGGACAGATGGATGGATATGCAAATAGATGGACGAATGAAAGAATCGAAAAAAAAAATGAATGAATTGCTGATGAGTGTCTGAATGGAAACTCGGAAAGATTGATTTAAAGTTGATGTGTAAATAGATTAAAGGATTATATTAAAAATACATAAAATGTTTACAATATGTGGACATATGAGTGGTTTGATTGAAGAAACAATCATCGATGTTGTCCATTTAGTGTCAAATACACGGATAGAATTTATTTTGATTAATGGATTAGTCGATTGAGGGGAAAGGTGCAAGACAACTGAAGAAAATGGCCTAACAAGGAGTCAACAGCAGAAATTAACAACTGCAGAGACATAGGGTATGACGAGACATGCTCATCTACTCCAGCAAACATGTTAATTCGTGAGACTGATAACAATTAAACTCCATGAAGAATATGTGACACAATACCAGTAAGGCAGCAAAATTAAAATACTGAGGGCCCGTAGGTTTCTAATAGTATTATATGGTTATGAATCATGAACAATCTCACAAACAGTGGAAGTAAATCGATTCGTTCGAAACAAAATGCTATATTAAAAAAAAAAATTTTTCGTTCGCCAGTTTTGAACTCTGACGAAGTCCCTAGAGACTAGGAACTGAATTTTGCGTGTTAATCCATTTTTCCCTGGCAGCCGTTTGCACAGGAGTCCTTCGCCGCGCAGGCAGATAACTCCGTCTTAGGAGGTGCTCATATTTTTCCGTCGATGAGCAATTGACGTTTCAAGCCGGGACCCGCTGCTGAGACCAGGGTGGTTGCCGCAGAGAGAAACCATAAATAAATATCCCAACTGGTGCAGCCATGATTTGAAACCACAACCTCTCTGTCTCGAGGCCGGCGTTTTGCCTCGAGACCAACTAGTCCCCAAATACTATATAAAAGATCCTTAAGATAAATTAGATAATGAAAAAGTGCAATGAAGACGTACTAAAAGAGTTGAACATTAAGAAGAATTGGTTTATAAACATCATTATGCTGAAGAAATTAAAATGCTATGGCTACGTCAAAGGACACAGCGGGCTAGAATGAACAAAAATGGAAGGTATGGTTCCTGGATGACGTTTCTGGGGCAGACCAAGAAGTTGGCTTCAAAACATCAAAGACACTTTGAACATGAAGGCAGAAGAGGTTTGGCTAGAAACAGAGATTCTTTCAGACGATCGGAGCTATGGTGAATCCAGTGTTCTGCAAAGCCACGCGACCTGAGAATGATGATGATGACGATGATGATGAAGGTTATGGTATACCAAACATAGAAGTAAGAGAGTCATGAGCTTGTTGTGTTTGTTTAAAGTTTTGGTGGATAAATATAGTCAAATGTGTTATCTGCTTAGTTTGTAAGAAAAGAAAGAACTACAAAGAAATAGTAGAGATATAAGAGTGCTTGAAAGTGACTTGACTACTACTATCAGAAAATCCTAAAGATCTACAACAATTACTTAATTTAATAAACGTTGTAAGCAAAAAATATGGACTAGATATGAATATCAAAAAGACTAAAACTATGATCAAAAACATAGAAAATTCTCAAGACCTACAATTAAATATCAAAGTTGAAGAAATACATCTGGAGACAGTTCAGAGCTACAACTACCTGGGACACACTGTAACCAGTGATGTGAATGTACAACTTAAATAAACAAAAGATTAGGTGTGGCAAAAAGTAATTTTAATGCCATGAAAAATTTACTAACATCAAAAGAAATAACACCATGGCTAAAACTAAGAATAGCAAAATGTTACATCTTCTCAATAATCCTTTATGGTGCAGAAACATGGACATTAGACAAGAAAACAGAACAAAAAATTGAAGCCTTTGAAATGTGGATTTATAGAAGAATAGGTAGAATTGGATGGAAAGAAAAGAAAACAAACGATGAAGTTTTAAATCAACTAAAAATGAAAAGAGAACTACTAAACACAATTAGAACACGACGAATGAAATTTTGGGGGCATGTTAAAAGACACAACAGCTTAATAAAAGTAATCCTGAAAGGGAAAATACAAGGTAAAAGAGGCAGAGGCAGACCAAGACTAACATGGATGAGTAACATCAAAAGTTGGACAAGTCAGCCTATGACAATCTATGGCACCATCAAAGCAAGAGACAGGGTGGAATCGCGCTCCATGGTAGCCAACCTTCGATGCGGAGACGGCACTCAATGATGATGATGATGAAAGAGACTTAATTAATAAACCGGAACAGAAAGAATCGACAAATAATAATTGGAAACAATACAGACACATGCAATTCATGAATATGAACGTGTTTTTGGAGTTATTGTGTAACAGATTTGACGTAATTTAAATAGATTTTAAGAGGTAAAAATGTAGAAAAACTACATACAGAAACATCAAATAAAATGGTTTACCCACATAGGAAGAATGCTTTCCGATTCCTTATAATAGATAACATATATAAAAATAGGTGAATGGGGATAAGCGAAAGGCAGGCCCAGAGTAAAATGGACAAGCATAAAAAAAACGCTTCATCAATTAAATTAAATAAAAGAAAAGTGGTAGATTAGTAATTTTATTTTATTCGACATCTAGATCATCTTCATGGCAAAATGAAAAACTTCATATGCTCAAAAAGTCATCATCATCATGTGTCATACCGGTTGGCGTGGCGATCATGCCCTCCGCAATCTTCTATCCACCGTTCATCGTAACAATTCTGTTGTTGACTGTTTTCCATGTCATGACACCAAGCTAAACAGTATTTTCTCTCTTTATCGTCCGCGATCTTTCTTTCCCTGTATTTTTCCTGTTGTAAACAAGTATTCCAACTTTCCTCTTCTCATGATGTGCCCGAAAAATGTTGATTGCTTCTTTCTGCTGTTACTTAGGATCTCCGTTTTTGTGTTGGCTTTTTTGAGAATTTCCGCGTTGGTCTTATTAGCTGCTCCCCGGTGAACTTTCAACATTTTTCTTAGAAATCTCGTCTCTGTGGCCTCTAATCGTCTTTTCATTTGTTTGTCTACTGTCCATTATTCGCTTCCATAGGTCAAAATTGGCTCTATATAGCACCGATGAACTCTCTTTCTTACTTCTATTGACATATTTTAGGTTGCAAAAGACATTTTTTCATTTTCGGAAATTCTATTTTGGCCTGAACTATTCTGTTTTTTTTCTGCGGTGCATCTTCACCGTGGTAGAGTGGGGCAGAATAAACAAATTTTACTTATTTTATAATGATGTGTCATAACGATGGATTATTGCGACCAGTAGTGAAATCTGTAATCTTATTCTAAACGAAATATAAACACTCACTGTTTACTTTGAAAGAAGAATTCAGGATCTGCAAGGATCTTACGCACATCTTATGAAGACCATATTACCAATGAGAAAGTCTGCAACAAACTTGATCGATTCACAGAACCAGTTAATGACTTACTGTCACTGGTAAAGAATGAACATTTAAACGGTACGGAGAAGATCTACAGGTCATGCTGAGTAACATTTTTCAGGCCTCAGTATCAGGAAATAGAAGACAGGGCAGACAGGGAATCGATGGGAAGATAACATGAGAGAATGGATAGTATTAGCCATAACCATCATTGTACCTCAGAAAACAGCTCCTGATCGTGAAGATTGGAGGAGAGTTGCAAAGACGTCATCAGAAGTGACACAACAACTACAACAACAACTTTCGTGACAATCAATAATGAAAATATGCTTATCTTTCACACATACACGCATACATCACACACATCACACATATTACATCTCTGTTGTGGTTTTTCTCTGTTTAATAATTAATTTTCTCACTGCAATGACATCAAGCTATCCAGTTTCCTGATCTATTGCATTTCTCCAATTCTCTATCCATAGTTTTTGCTAGCTGATAAATTGCCACATTTTCTCCTTCTTTCTTCTTCACTCCTTTTGTCTCCACATCTCTCTGTACACATCAGCACCCCAGTCTTATACTAAACCCCTTTCTCGGAGTATCCTTCAAACTAGTCTACCTACAATATATGTGTCGAGTCTGCTTACAAGATTCTTCAAATCCCTCTATAAAACCACACAGCAAACCGGAGATCGGCTTGTTTATTGATTGGGAGTCTATGTGGGCTTTGCTTTGTGTAACACAACAGAACACGGCTACTTCAATGCACATGTGTTTCTACTAGAGTTTATAGATGATTATTGTGAATTTAGCTGGCATTTAAACAGAAATGGGACCCTCTCCAGAACAGTTGTTAGTGAACTGGTCTATTGAGGACAAGTTTGTTTCGATAGATGACTTCGACTAGATTCATCCAGCACCGAGGGAATCTGATAGTTTTGTTTGTTTGTTTTTTTAATGGTTAAAACTAAATATAAACGCTAATGCCATATGCTCTTGATGGCAGAAGCAAAATTAGTAATGTTTTCATTTTACTTTGGAGCCGCGATAGCTCAGTGGTTAGTGAACTGGACTACAAAGGACATGGGGTATGGTTCGATCCCAACCGACGGCTTCCTGGTTCACCCAGCCTTAAATGGGTACCGGATTTTTTTCTGGGAAAGTAAAGCAGCACGGGCGTAATACCGACCACATTACCCCAAAAATCATGTGCTGAAGGTCTATAAATATAGGGTCACTAACACCATATTTCTCTAGACGCCACTTGGCGTGACGGGGGTACTTCACTTGTTTTTTTTTTCATTTTTACTTTCTTTTTTTTTCTTTCTTTCTTAAAATTATGTCTCGAAACCTAAGTTTCATTTTTGAGTGTATACGAATGTGTATATATATATATATATATATATATATATATATCCCAACCGACGGCTTCTGGGTTCACCCAGCCTTAAATGAGTACCGGATTTTTTTTTCTGGGAAAGTAAAGCGGCACGGGCGTAATTTTATTTCTGGGAAAGTAAAGAGGCACGGGCGTAATACCGACCACATTACCCAAAAATCATGTGCTGAAGGTCTGTAAAATTTATGGTCACTAACACCATATACCCTATACGCCACTTCTCGTAACAGGGGCTCTTTACTTATATATATATATATATATATATATATATATATATATAGAGAGAGAGAGAGAGAGAGAGAGAGCAGCTTTCCAAAAAGTAAGGAAGATACTGTGCAATCCATTTTTGATCAAATAAACAAGAGAAAAGACTTAGTCTTAAAATTATGGATGTGAATCATGGACAATGGGCAACAGATAAAAAAAAAACAGGAGGCTGTAGAAATGTGGTTTTACAGAAAAATATTGAGAATACCTTGGACAACTAAGAAGAGTAATGAAAACGTACTGAAGGAGACCAAAGCAAAAAGAGAGCTAATTTCCAAAATTAGGAAGAAACAATCTTCATTTTTTGCCCACATTGAGACAAATTGGACAATTGAGGGACGAAGAGATATAGTGAAACTAAGAGAAAAAGATACCAGACAGCTTAAGTGAATGGCATGGCAAAAGGTCAACAACAGAAATGATAAATAACTGTCGAGATTGAAAATTGTGGAGAGACATGAGCACCTACGCCAGCAGGCATGATACTTGTTAATGATATATATAATATATATATATATATATATATATATACATATATACATATATACATATATATATATATGTGTGTGTGTGTACATGTACATGCGTGTATCGTGCGCGTCTGTGCATATTTGTGTCGCTCTCCACTATATTTGGTCCTTGTCTATTAATACTCCAGTTTCTTTCCTGATCACGTGGACACAACTCTACATAGTGCACGAATAGCAATGGAGAGGATATGCAGTTTAATTCCACGAGCGTTGCATAATAATCTTGTGTTTGACATTTAGTCTGGTAGTGACAAATAATCCTGATGTTTGTTTTTCTTAAAAACATGTGTTCTTTAACGCGACGAACTTGCACATTAATTAGGCATAGTGGGTACAGAAATAAGCGTAAGTCACAATCATCAGCATGAATGTCATCAATGAAGGCTGACTACAATGTCGTATCAATCCACCCGTCCTACTTCGTTGATTGCACACTCTACCAATGACATCTTGCTATTATCACTGCATTCAAAAATCGACATCGCTGAACAGATAGAACATAGATATGCCAAGCTTTGTTAATTAATAATCAAGTATCGTGCCTTTTAATTTTGAATAATAAATACGAAGTAGTATAGAGATTGGAGTGGGAGCCACGAACTCAGTGGTTAGTGAACTGGATTACTAAGGACGAGAGGTTGGAGTTGATCCTGATCGACGGCTTCCAGGTTCACCCAGCCTTAATGGGTAACGGATTTTTTTCTGGGAAAGTAACGCGTCACGGCCTTAATACCGATAAATTACTCCAAAAATTATGTGCCGAAGGTCTGTAAAAAATTATGGCCACTTGGCGTGACGGGGCACTTTTACTTTTTACTATTGATGTTGAAGTGCTCATATAAAATAAACCCCGATTCGAATCCAGTGTGAAATGATGACATTTCTCTCTCTCTCTCTCTCTCTCTCTCTCTCTCTCTCTCTCGCGCGCGCGCGCGATCAAGACTCAATCAGAGTAGGATTCCAGACTCTCTCATGAAGTCAGCTGTCTGTTTAAGCGAATCGATTGCCCCATATAGTTTTTCTTCCAGGGGGGTGGGCGTGGACCACATTGCTCTTCTCAGGTCTGTGTACTGGGGGCAATCCTGTAGAACATGTTTTGTAGTCATATTGTCCAGTGTACAGTGGCATATGCTGGTTGTACCTATTTTGAATTTGGTGAACATGTGATTTCTCATTCTATCGTGGCCAGTGCGTCGGCGAAGTATGATGACTTGATCCCTCCTTGATAGTTGGTGGTATCCGTCACTTTCGTTATGCTTTGGGTGTTCTCGTTTCGTTTCCATTTTTCATGGAACTGACCCTTGAGGATGGATTTGGCTTCATCATAACAGAGCAGATGGTTCTCTTGTGGTAATCTCCCTCCCTCTTTAGCTAATTTGTCTGTGCGTTCGTTCCCTTGTATATTACAGTGTGATGGTATCCACTGAATGACTACTCTCTGGAAGTTATTGCATAGTTGGTCCAGGGTTGTTCTCAAGTCATCTAGTTCATTGTTCTTGAGGCTTTTTAGAGCTGATAATACTGACAGTGCATCAGTCAGAATGACCAATTTATTGTGCATGTTATTTTTGTGTTGAGTAGCCAGTGTTGCAGCATCTCTGATGGCCTCAGTTTCTGCTTTAAAGTTGTTTGAGAATTTTATTGCAACTATTTGTAAAGTAGGAAATTATAAAACGAGAATCTAAAGAATAAAGTAAGGAAACAATTCAACGTTAGAAAATAGTCAAATGCTCTTCTCAGTGATACTCCACAACATAATTGATTTGATTAAGTGTGGTGTGCTATCGAAGTCGGATGATGAAACTTGTGTACCGTATTCAAGTTTGAACTATTTGCAGCTCATTATCAATCCTTCTTCATATGTTTTTTTTTCTTTCTTCACTTTCTCTTGTACCATTTCGGGTGTCGAGGGACATACAAAGTTTTGGTTCTAGCCCTTTTGACGGCTTAACCATTGTCAAGTGATGTTTTAGTAGCGCTCTTTGATGTTGTCTGTCCCTCTTACTCTACGTCTGCCTCTTTCTCGTTTGCCCTCTCTTTCATGTGGTTAATAATCAAAACATAAAATTTATATCAACGGTGAAGGGTTATTTGCAAACTTTTAAATTCCCCAGGGATATCGCAATTTCTACAGAGTTTATTTGTGCTCAGAACAGTTTCTTTAGAATCTGAAAGAATGTTATAGCAACATCGAACCTAGTCACACTACAATGATGCTGGCTTTATGTAGAGCAGGGGAACACTAGGTAGACATCATTCAGTCTTCCCGCCAGAATCAACCAGCAGCTGATCAAGACCTCATTTTACTTTCCAAGATGGGCTCTTATAACAGATTAGGGAACAGGCAAACAATTGCAATGCAAAAGTAAAACTGGTAGATAACACCCATCCTACCTCCTCTCATGTAGCACATATCTCTATTTTCTTATCTTACTATTTGACTTCTCCTCTCTCCGTACACCTGATCATCCGAAATGTAAAAAAAAAAAAAAAAAGTAAAGTACCTCCGTCACGCCAATTGGCGGCGTATAGGGAATATGGTGTTAGTGACCTTAAATTTTACAGACCTTCGGCACATGATTTTTGGGGTAATGTGGTCGGTATTACGCCCGTGCCGCTTTACTTACCCAGAAAAAAATCCGGTACCCATTTAAGGCTGGGTGAACCCGGAAGCCGTCGGTTGGGGTCGAACCCTACCTCTTGTCCTTTGTAGTCCAGTTCACTAACCATTGAGCTATCGCAGCTCCCTTCATCCGACATGTAGTTATAGATAATTGTACTTCACCGTTTGTTGTCATTGTTTTCTGAAGAAGGCCAAAGGCCGAAACGTCAGTATTGTGTTGTGTTCCTTGCTTGTAAAGTGTCAACATACCTTGTAGTGTTTATCACACCCCAGCACTGGCTCCTCTCTGAGAACAGATTTCCTTACAAGATATTTGCTAAGAACGGAAAGATCGTTCTAGTCCCCACAGTGAGGAGAGCTGTCGATATAGAAGATATAGTATTGCAGTATTTCTGGGATAAGCAATAGTCAGCTACTCCAGCAGAAATCGTAAAATCAATAAAGTCACTTGAGCTCGCCACAAACCCATACTGATTCTACCAGCTAACAGTTAACCTAGAGGCATGAAATCAACATCAATAATAGATCATCAACAATATGCATAGTCCAAGAACGATCAATTCCCTCCTCACTGTTTTTGTTATGAGAATTTTAAAAATGCACATAACAATTGACTCATTCATTGAGTGCCGTTTCCGCATCGAAGGTTGGCTATGGAGCAACATTTTACTCTTCTTCTTGTCTTGATAGTGCAGTTGTCATATAGATTCACCTGTCCATGTTTTTGTTTATGTTGTCAGTTCACAGTAGTATTGGTCTGACTTTGACCCGTCTACCTTGTACTTCTCTCTAAGATGATAACTACTAGTGTATTATGTCTCTTCAAAGGGAGCCGCGACAGCTCAGTGGTTAGTGAACTGGACTACAAAAGACAAGAGGTAGGTTTCGATCCCAACCGACGGCTTCCAGGTTCACACAGCTTTAATAGGTACCGGATTTTTTTCTGGGAAAGTAAAGCGGCATGGGTGTAAACCCGACCACATTACCCCAAAAATAATGTGCCGAAGGTCTGTAAAATATACGGTCACTATACCATACCATATTCCCTATACGCCACTTGGCATAATGGGGGCACTTTACATTTTTTTAATGTCTCTTCAAATGTCCCAATAATTTCTGTTGTCTCATTTGAATTGTGCTAAGTATTACATTTTTTGTGGGTCTAATTTTTAACAAATTCAGAACTTCGTTGTTTATCTTCTTCAACCCAATTCTCTCCATTTCTTATAAAACCACATTTCAGGGCTTCTATTCTCTGTTCTGTTTTATTTTTTAATGTCCATGTTTCTTCACCATACAGGAATGTTGAGTAGAGATACAATCAACACTTGTTATAACATTCTCCTTCACTTGATATAACATTCTCCATCACTTGTTATAACATTCTCCATCACTTGTTATAACATTCTCCATCACTTGTTATAACATTCTCCATCACTTGTTATAACATTCTCCATCACTTGTTATAACATTCTCCATCACTTGTTATAACATTCTCCATCACTTGTTATAACATTCTCCATCACTCGTTATAACATTCTCCATCACTTGTTTTAGCATTCTCCATCACTTGTTATAACATTCTCCATCACTTGTTATAACATTCTCCATCATTTGTTTTTGCATTCTACATCACTTGTTATAACATTTCCAAGAAAGCATTTCCTGAACTCTGTTTAAGTTCTTGCCATTTACTTCGAAATCAAACTTGTAGGTTTGGTGTATAAATCCTATTTATAATCAGTCTTGATCTCTATTTTAATATTTATATCAAAACGATATTGTTTGCTTGTCTTCTTTATTCTGTTATCTAATGTGTGCAATTCTTGTTACGGTATAATCAACTACTGCCACACTTTCAATAACAACGTTATTATTATGCTCGAAAGCTTCATTTTCTCCCCTTTTTGGCCTTCTCTTTTATTAAATATATGTTAATGCTTTCAACACGTGAATGCTAGTCGAGCAGACTGTTACATTATTTAGGATAAATGGCTAGTAATTATAGGTTGAATGATATGATGCTCCTATATATTTTATGTATTGTAGAAAATACCATCATAAATAGCAAAATATAGTAGTTTATACTATCTATATACTTTCAATACTATCCATACTGTCTATACTATCTATACTATCTATACTGTCTTTACTGTCTATACTGTATATACTATCTATACTATCTATACTGTCTATACTGTCTATACTGTCTATATTGTCTATACTGTCTATACTGTCTATACTGTCTATACTGTCTATACTATCTATACTATCTTTACTATCTATACTGTCTATACTGTCTATACTGTCTATACTGTCTATACTATCTATACTATCTATACTGTCTATAATGTCTATACTATCTATACTGTTTATACTTTCTATACTGTCTATACTATCTACACTATCTATACTATCTATACTATCTATATTATCTATACTATCTACACTATCTATACTATCTATACTGTCTATACTGTCTATACTGTCTATACTATCTATACTGTCTATACTATCTATACTATCTATACTGTTTATACTGTCTATACTATCTATACTGTCTATACTATCTATACTGTCTATACTGTCTATACTATCTATACTGTCTATACTGTCTATACTATCTATACTATCTATACTAACTATACTATCTATACTGTCTATACTATCTATACTATCTATACTATCTATACTATCTATACTATCTATACTATCTATACTATCTATACTGTGTATACTGTCTATACTATCTATACTGTCTATACTATCTATACTGTCTATACTGTCTATACTATCTATACTGTCTATACTGTCTTTACTGTCTATACTATCTATATTATCTATACTATCTACACTATCCATATTATCTATACTATCTATAATATCTATACTATCTACACTATCTATACTGCCTATACTTTCTATACTGTCTATACTTTCTATACTGTCTATACTATCTATAATATCTATACTGCATATACTTTCTAAATACTTGGTATAGCATGGAACGAATTCAAAACAAATGAGGAAATTAGAGAAATCGCCAATCAACCACTAATATCTTCAGTAATAAAGAAAAGACTATGGTCATACGTTGGACATGTGATGAGAAGAGATAATAATCGAATAGCAAAGCAAGCCCTCATATGGGAAACAACAGGTAAAAGGAAAAGAGGAAGACCCAGGGAGACACTGAGAAGAACATTGATGAGAGAGGCAAGAGCAGCAGGAGTCGGCTCCCTCAATGAGATAGAACTGCTTGCACAGAACAGAGACAGATGGCGAGATTTGATAAAATATCTTTAAAAGAAAACTGCTAGAACAAAAATTCATATAGCAGATGGTGTATCTTGGTCTACGCCCTATGGGCCGGTTACGGCTCGAAAGGTCAATAGATAGATAGATAGATATACTTTCTATACTATCTATATTGTCTATACTATCTATACTATCTATACTATCTATACTATCTATACTATCTATACTGTCTATACTGTCTATACTTTCTATACTGTCGATACTATCTATACTATCTATACTGTCTATACTATCTATATTGTCTATACGATCTATACTAACTATACTGTCTATACTATCTATACACTCTATACTATATAAATAATGTCTATATTGTCTATACTATCTATACTGTCTATATTGTCTATACTTTCTACACTTTCTATACTATCAATACTATCTATACTATCTGTACTGTCTATAGTGTCTATACTAGCAAAACTATCTATACTATCTGTACTGTCTATAGTTTCTATACTATCTGTACTAATAATATTTTCTATACTATCTAAACTATCTATACTATCTAAACTATCTTTACTATCTATACTATCTATACACTCTATACACTCTATACACTCTATACTATATATAATGTCTGTATTGTCTATACTATCTATACTGTATATTTTCTATACTTTCTACACTGTCTATACTATCTATACTATCTATACCGTCTATAGTGTCTATACTATCTATACTATCTAAATTATCGACATTATCTATATTTTCAATACTATCTATACTATCGGTCAACTAATAAATGTCATGCTCCCTGGCATAGGAGATTTATGTCCCTCTATAACTTTCTATATTTCTGTTGTCAACCACCTACTACACAATACTCATTAGCTGTTTGATATAGTTACCCCCTCTCCTCTAACTATTCTTCCCTTACCTTAACTAGTTACCACAATATATATATTCCACTAGATCTTCTCGAATTAAATTGTCACAAAATTGTATTTGTTGTTAACAAGCCTTTGGTTTGCTTTAACCACTTTTAGAACATCCCCATTGCTGTTTGTCAGCTGCGCATGGTATTCTTACCATTCATAAATATAGCCATTAGACCTTGTATTTACGAAGTTTATATATTTTCTTAACAAAAAGAGAGCTAATTTCCAAAAAACCATCTGGTCACCTTAAGGATATATGGAAGTAAATCATATACATTTAGACAAAAGTACACAATTATCGTCGGAGGTTACAATATAAATTTGACAAAAAAACTTGAGAAAATGGTTGTTGTTGAAGATTTGTTGAAATTATAAGATGCGAATCATGGACAATAGGACAACAGACAAGAAAATCACTGGGATCTATAGAAATGTGGTTTCACAGAAGAATGTTGAGAATACCATGGACAGCTAAGAAGAGTAATGAAGAGGTTCTGAGAGAGGTCAAAGCAAAAAGAGAGCTAATTTCCAATGTTAGGAAGAGACAATCATCATTTTTTGGCCATGTAATGAGAAGAGAACAACTGGAATATATTGTAACAACTGGAAAAATTGAGGGACGAAGAGATAGAGGGAAGCAAAGAGAGAGGAAAAAAAATATCACCAGACAGCTTAAGAGAATGGCTTGACAGAAGGTCAACAACAGAAATGATAAATAACTGTCGAGGTCGAAAGTTGTACAGAGACATGATCACCTACGCCAGCAGGCCCGGTACTTGATGATGATGATGATAATTTTCTTGCCTGTTATTGCATTGTCCACGTTTCGTTTCCATATGTCAAGTCAGGATTTATATAACAGTTAACAGTTCCTTTTATATTTTGATAATGACAAATATGATCCTTTTGTATGACACTAATGAGAAAGATAACAACGAATGAGATATGATTGTTGAGAAGGACTTTAATATTCAAGGACGTCCAGTCGTGAATTGGATGAACTAATTTACAGAAATTACGTATCTGCACTGGCAGGTAAATATGAGTGCACACTTGCTTTCGTCTCGAAATAACATTTTAGTTCTAATTTTGAAAAATGTGGCTGCAATTAAGGAGATATAGTAAGCAACATTCCACTCATTCTTTAAATTTACATTTCATAGAAGTGGTTCCAATTTGTGTCACAACAAATAAAACCGTAAATTGTTAGCCCAAGTTAATATTTATTGGTGAATCACATTTGAGTAGTTAATTCTCGTAACAAAAAGATCAAAGACTTCTCAGATCTGAGAGTTTCGAAAGATGCTGTAAGAAATGTTTAACAACGCACACACAAAAATATAAGATACAGTTTATTTTTAATCACTTTTTATGTACAACTGAACAAAACAGGCGCATTTTATATCTCTGGAAACGGAATAAATTAGCAAATCAGCTAAAGCATCACTGAAAATGATGATCAAACTTTTGACACAATCACGTTCAGGCAAAAAAAAAAAATGAAATAAAAATACTGTCAAATTTTCAAAACGTACGAAGACATCCGTTTATATAAAATAGATAGAAATGCATTGAAATCATACCTGAATGCTTCAATAATCGCAACTTACACGAAGACTCAGCGGTAGATGATCACCCTTAAGTCTGCAATAGCAAGAAATTGAAGAAAACAAGCTATGATTAAGGCGCTTGATCACTCTGACAGATACTCACAATATTATCATGTGCATCCCTCACGTTTCTCAAATTATGACAGAACGATCCGATTATTTCCGAGTACAGTGGCGAGGGTGCTTTTATCTACAAGTCAACAATTATAATAATAGCAGTCAACAAAAACCCACCTTTTATTTGACAAATTTTTTTGGGTTATCATCATCATCATCATCATGTACCCTGACGGTTGGCGTAGGCGATCATGTTCCTCCACAATCTTCTATCCACAGTGCTCGTATCAGTTCTGTTGTTGACTGTTTTCCATGCCATGACACCAAGCTATCCAGTATTTTCTCCCTTTGTCGTCCGCGATCTCTCTTTCCTTTTATTTTGCCAGTATTTTTGGGTTATACTTACTTTAAATTCAGTGATTGTGATTCGTTGATAAAACTGTACCTAAAGTTACCAGGTCTTCAAACTGTATCAGTTTTGTTGTTTTTGTTACATTTGTTTGACTATGTGCGTTGTAGCAATTGCTACATATAAAACTGTAGCATTATATAAAGACCATATTCTTTGACAGATTAGCCATATTTACAAGAATTACTCTGGATAATCCTCAGAAACGCGTAATAATGAGGTCACATGCGTATATATCTAATTAATATTATAATCCATTGATTTAGCTATTGATATTATTATACATTGACTAACAGAGATCAACATAGAAAAAAAAAGATACAAACACTGACAGGCAATAACTGACAGACAACAGAAAGTGAACGAACAACAAGAGGAGGACATCACTAGATAGACAGCGTCATAAACACAAATAAGAACACATCATTAAATATTTAGCATCTCATACACATACACACACACACACACACACAAACATACGGGCCAATAACAGAAAAAACGAACATGCACAAATCCAAGCATAATTAAACTACACATAAAGAGAGAGAGAGAGAGAGAGAGAAAGAGAGAGAGAGAGAGAGTGAAACAGGAACAAACAGAAACAAAAAGTAAATTATACATACAATCATATAGGCTAAACGCGCATGCAAAGACACAGGTGAATAGACGAAGGAGCTCAAAATGAAGCATTCACAAGATAATATTCATAAGTAAGCAAGAACAATTAAATATTGGCACACACACAAAGACGCACAAATAACGCCAAGACAACGAGACAAAGCAAAACACAACGTTCACACAGAGAACAACACAGACATATAGACAAAGACATGTGGCCAAAGATAAAAATGACGTAGATTTACCAACAAATACCTCAAGGAAAGAAACATTGACAATGATAATGACACACGATTTAAAAAATAACACGAATATACACAGATAAAGTCAAGGATAAAAAGTTAAAGACAAACTGCGGAAGACAAACAGCTAAAGTCAAAAAGCCAAAGAAAAACACCCACAGACAAACAGCCAAACACAGGCAAAGACAAATAGCGAAATACAAAAAGACAACGACAGCCCAAAGACAAACAATCAAAAACACAGCTAAAGACAAACAGCAAAAGACACAAGCAAAGGCAAACAAGCAAAGACACATCCAAAAACAAAAATCCTAGGACACACAGCCAAGACACACAGCTAAAGACACGCAGCCAAAGACACACAGTCAAAGACATATAGCCAAAGACCCCCTGGCAAGGATTCTCTGCCGAAGACACGTGACTAGCAGCCAAACATAAACAACCCAAGAAAAAACAGCCAAAAACACACAGACAAAATTCGTAACCAAAGACACACATACAAAGTCACGCAGCCAAAGATCCACAGCATGTTATGCAGTCAAATACTCACAGCCAGAGACACGCGACCAAAGTTCCACATCATGATATGCAGTCAAATACTCACAGCCAAAGACACGCGGCCAAAGACACGAAGAAAAGACCCACAGCCAAAGGTACGTAGCCAAGACACACAACCAAAGACACGCAGCCAAAACAGGCAGGGAAAACCCACAATCAAAGACATACAGCCCAAGCACACACACTCAAAGACACACAGCCAATGACATGTAAAGAGCCACTGCCAAAACCACACTGCTAAAGACACGCAGCCAAAGACGCACAACAAATTATACGCAGATAAAGACATGAATTCAAAGATAAACAGTCCATAAAAAAAAATAGCCAAAGACACACAGCCAACGATCCGTAGCCAAAGATCTATAGCCAAAGACGCGCAGCAAAAACATGCAACCGAAGACACGCAGCCAAAGACAAGCAACTAAAGATTCTGACAGACAATCCTATACATAACTTTTTATAAAGACGTAAATATAGCCCACAATTTAGAAAATAAAAGAAACGGCGCGCACTGAAAAGCCAATCGATGATTTCATTTCGGTCTGATATGAAATGCGCTTAATGTTGGAATTCATGAGAGTCGGCGTGATGTGTCTTTGCAGACATTAATAGCCTGATTGATGGCGATGTGTCTTGGCAGACATTTGTAATGCGATTGATGTCGATGGGTTTCTGTTGACCGTGTCTATGTATTATTTATATTTGTTTGTATAATGATGTATGGTAGTGCATAAATGTGTTCGTTTATAGTATGTGCTTACGTACGGTGTTAGAGCGTTTCTTGAAGTTAAAGATGTTACTTTTAAATATAAATGCGTACCCTAATATTGTATCATCAAGCGTTGTGGGTGCATCCATTGTTGACAATGTTTTGCGTGCTATGTCATAATGATGGACGATCGTATGTCCCTAACCGTACGCTTGAAAACAAGGGTGATCTGATATAGAGTTCGATGCTGTTCGTGAATCTGTACTCTGAACTCCCTCATCTTCATGTTAATCATCAGGGATGTTTCCTAAAATCGGAAGAGCTAAAGAGCTAAGAGGAGAATGGGGGAGATTTGTGAATCAGTTTATCATTTCACACTGCGGGATTTCTTGAGGAGGATTATCTGAGCGTTTATAGACAGTTGTTGGATGTCATCATCAAGTACCATGTCTGCTGGCCTAGGTGATCATGTCTCTCCACAACTTTCGATCTTGACAGTAAATTATCATTTCTGTTGTTGACCTTCTGCCGTGCCATTCACTTAAGCTGTCTAGGTTCTTTACTCTTTGCGTCCATTAAGTTAATCTCTTCGTTCCTCAATTTTCCTAATTGTCACAACATATTTTAGCTATTTCCTACTCATTGCATTGCCAAAAAATGATGATGATTGTTTCTTCATAATTTTTTTAATTAACTCTCTTTTTGTTTTGATCTCTTTCATTAATATTCTTAGCTGTCCGTGGTATTCTCAACATTCTTCTGTAAAACCACATTTCTACAGCCTCCAGTGATTTTCTTGTCTGTTGTCCTGTTGTCCATGATTCATATTCATATGTTAAGACTGGCTCAACATAACATTTAAGAATTTTTTTCTTGTTTGTATTGCCAAAAATGAAATGTACAGTATCTTCCTCATTTTTGTAAAATTAAAAGCTGCTTTTGCCTGAGTTATTTTGCATGTCACCTCTGTTGTACATCTACCATCTGAGGTTAATATTGTTGCCAGGTATTTATATTAATTTACCTGTTTTAATGTTGTTCCACTTGTCTTTATTGTGCATTGCAGTGATGTCTTTTTCTTTGTTGTTACCATTACGTCTGTTTTTTTTGCTATTAAGGCTGAGTCCTTTATCTTTACTTACCTTCACTATAATGTCTAACATTTCTTGTAACTCATTTTCACTCTTAGCGATTAAGACTGTATCATCGGCATACCTCAGATTGTTTTATATTATAACCTCCAATTGTTATTCCAGGCATGTCCCTTATGGATCCTAAAATAATCTCATTATAGATTTTAAATAAATGTTCGATGTACTTTGAGGATATTCCAACGGCTAACTAACATATTGTAGCATAAGATTATACAAGGGAAGAGACATGGGTTTAGGGAAATTGAGATACAAGATGTCTGTAAAGTATCATGTAAAGACCTCTTTAGTTAGTATAAGACTGAAAATAAATGTGTATAAAATCATAAAATATATAGAAAATATTTCAGCAATAACACAACATTTGAAAATAAGATAAAATCAAAGTTAGAAGACGGAAGACGCAAAACGAAATACCCTGAGAAAATAAATGGGACCCTACTGTGTAAATTTGCCTGGTTCAATCAGAACAACTAGAGTCAGAGTTTAGAAAAGCTGCGCATGAAGGCAGCTTCCGGTAGTTACTACTGTTGATCGATACCTGCCTGCTCCAAAATGAATGTTTCAAGAAACATAAAGGTCATACTTCAATGAGTAGCGTTCAAACTCATTTCAAAAGAAACCCAATCTAAAAATTAAATCACATGAAGAACATGTTGCACAAACCAATTAGGACAGTAAACTAAAATTACTGAGGACATGTATCTTCCCAATAGGATTCTCATATGATTGTGAATCAAGAGTGGTTGGTCTCGAGGCAAGACGCCGGTTTCGAGACAGAGAGGTTGTGGGTTCAAATCCCGGCTACACCGATTTGGGATTTTTATTTATGATTTCTCTCTGCGGCAACCACCCCTGGTCTCAGCAGCGAGGCCCGGCGGCTTGAAACGCCAATTACTCATCGACTGAAAAATATGAGTATCTCCGAAGTCGCAGGCTATCTGCCTGTGCGAGGAGCGACTCCTGTGCACACGGCTGCCAGGGAAAAATAGATTAACACGCAAAATTCAGTTTATAATCTCAGGGACTTCGTCAGAGTTGAAAGCTGGCGAACGCAACAACAACAACAACAACTATATCTCAGATGATCGATTAGCTAAGTCGCGAAGAAGTAAACAGAGGGTAAGAGATAAAATGATCAAACGAGAGAAAGAGATGTGCTATATGAGAAAATATTTGAGTAAAATGTATATAAAATTGAAGCAAAACTTAGCTGATGGTGAATTGCGAAAAAAGCACTTCGTCAGAAGTAACAGTTGGGGAACAAACAAAACAAACTCAAGAATAATCTTGCAATAACGAAAATTGGTTTATTCAAAACAAAATTGCACAGAAAAATCCTTAGGATAGTTATACTGAAAAATGAGCAATTTTGACACTTTAAAAGACCTAAACATTGAAACAGGTTGCTTTTAAACACAATTTTTAGAGGACATTAAAGTACTATGGTTATGTTAAAAGACACAATAGTCTGGAAAGAACAATAATGGAAGGCATGGTTTCAGGACGAAGCATCAGGGGCAGACCAAGAAGAAGGTGGTTTCAAGGCATCAGAAGACCGTGTTAGATGTCAACAGAAGAAGTGGGAGATCTGGGTAGAGGAAAAAATTCACTCCAACAGGCTGTGATGAGTGCAACATTCTACAAACGACATGCAACCCGATGCTGATGAATTCAAATTCAGATACTGAAATTAGAGATGAGAAGTTTTCTCCACAAAACTTTTACTCCATTCACATTTTCCAGACTTCAGTTGCTTTCTACTACACTCAAAAAAAAAGAAAAAAAAATCTACTGACTCAAACTTCAGTACGCTGATTCTTATTTTATTTTGAACGGCTTCAACATCTTTGATGTCCGAGGTCAAAATTAGCCAAAATTATTTTTTCTCCACTTGGGCCGCAACACTTCTTAGTGCGAATGAACACGCCGAAGTTAATTATGCTCCAATGGGTTATTTGTCATTTCGATTTATGGGAGATAGGCATCGACTAAGAACGTATGCCATATCGCACTCAAATTCAAAAACACATATCAGTAATGTTTCAGCAAGTCAGCACTACTCATTTATACTTTAAATAATGAATACTTTCATTATTCTTTCATTATAATACTTTCTTTTGGCTGTTACATTGTTATAGCTTTGAGTTACATGCATCATTATTTACCAACATTAGTCTAAATAAAGGGGAAATTGCCTATTTTCGGACTACCAGTCGAAATGTTGTCATGATGTTGACATTACCCTGAGCTATAGGCGCTCATGCCTATATATATTATCTGATGCGGTAGTTGAAGGTTGATGCCGCTGATGGTGACTTTGTAAACAACTTAGCAGACGTACATGATTGATCAAGTTTAGTTCAGAAATACATTTTTATTTGCAGTTTGAAATGTTCATATCTCCACATGATCAAATCAGCTTTGTGATCACCCATCAAGTTAAATTGTTTCTCTACCTTATGCATTTTCTATCCGAAATTGAAGCTATGTGTCTTATCGCGGCACATGGGCTACAATCCTAGGCCACTGCCGTTATGATAGTATAACCCTGCGCATTGTGGACCAGGAGTGTTAGGGATGTCAACTATACTGGAGTGTATTCCATTAAAAGGCCGCACACAATACATGTTATAGAAACGTTTCCCATTATTTTGCAGAGTTACCTCGCCCAGATAATGTGGTCTCTAGGACACCCTTCATATCTTTGTGCAGTGATCTTTAATGTGGTCTATTTCTTCATTTCCAGTGAACTACACCACCTCTCCCCCCACCAACGACACCTACCCCACCACACTTTCCCCCCCCCCCCCAATCCCTTTTCCAACTAATCTTCTTTCAAAAGCGATTGTTATTTTGGCATGGTTAAAATGCGACATTAACAAAATCTTAAATAAGGTTACTAGCCAATGTTCGTTTATTTTGCTGTTTGACCTTCAGTGGTTTGCTATAGGTTTTTCTATAACATTTTATTAAAAATAATTAATTTCTGCCCCAGCTATCTCTTGGCACACAATCAATAATCAACATATTATTTGTAACCGTGTACATATATCTATACAGCATATGAATGTATGAAATAATAATATTAAATAATAATAATACCTGTTAACCTATGACGAAGTAAAATTGAAATTAACATTGCAATGCACAGAGCCAAAATTTTGTTCACTATTTGGCTTTAAATCTTTGGATTAGGAGGCCTTTAACTCTTTCCGTACGTTTCGCCGCACAGTGCGTCACTCTCAAATTTATTATTGTGAACCGTCATCAAACCATATTCTTTTTACATGTCTTGTATCATCTTGGTATTGGCGAAATCTAATACCTTATTCAATTATCTAAAACTTAATATATAATATGGTATATGTTAGATAAATATAAATATGTAGATTGATTCTTAAAACCATGAAATTGTTTGTTTCTAACATCTCTTCTGTTTCATTGATAAAGAGCTACCGTACGGAAAGAGTTAAACTATTTGAAAATTCATAGTCCTTTTCTTACTGTAAACATTCGCTTAAGGTACTAAACATAATGTCCGAGCAATAGGGTCCCGCCAACAAACAATCGTAACATACTACAATGGTATTGCCATAGCATAAAAACGCGATGGCTAACATGTAGTTCTGTTTTCTAACATCAGCTACACACCAAACATGTTATAGGTAAAAACCAACCACTCATCTATTGCTCTCATCCTTTCGTGTGCAGATCGAACACTTACAATCTTTTTTATATTGACTGATATATGTGTAGAGTATATATATGTAGAGTATATATATATATATATATGTGTAGAGTATATATATGTGTAGAGTATATATATATGTAGAGTATATATATATATGTGTAGAGTATATATATTTAGAGTATATATGTGTAAAGTATATATATATATATATATATACACACACACAAAATATATATATATATATATATATATATATATATATATATATATATATATAAATCACCATCATCATTTGCCATACCGGTTGGCGTAGGCGATCATGTCCTTCCACAATCTTCAATTTACAGTGCATCGTATCGGTTCCGTTGTTGACTGTTTTCCATGCCATGACACCATGCTATCCAGTATTTTCTCTCTTTTGTCGTCTGTGATCTCTCTTTCCTTTTATTTTGCCAGTTGTAACCAAGTATTCCAACTTTCCTCTTCTCAGGATGTGCCTGAAAAAATGTTGATTGTTTCTTTCTGATGTTTTTTTTTAGTAGTTCCCTCTTTAATATATAAATGCAGAGGTAAAAAAAAATATATTTAAAAAAATCTAGTGATTTCCATGATAACAAATTATACATACATTGATGATTCGTATATATAATTGTGCTCCTCGTGTGATCATTTTATTCAGAAGCCTAATTCCTAAGTCTGTGATACTTTAAATCGGCGAAAAATGTCACACAGACATACACACACACACACACTTACAGACACACACACACATATTTTCTATAGGAGAGCTATTGATCACGTGAACAAAAACCATTGTTGTAGAAGATCAATAGCGACGCGGTTTCGAGTCGCGGAAGGGTGGACAGCACATCGGGCAGAATATTCTAGACTCTTTCATGCCCGACGAACTTTGTTATCAAGTGGTTAGACCTTGCACACAACCTGCATTGCATCTCGCCATGCGTTCCTGGACACATCTCTCAATCTCGCCAAGCGTTCCTGTTCACATCTCTCAATCTCGCCATGCGTTCCTGTTCACATCTCTCAATCTCGGCAAGGGAGCTGATTCCTGCTGTTATTGCCTCCCGCCACAATGGTTTTTTCTTTTGGTTTCAGTAGGTCGACCTCTTTATCTTTGATCCTCAAATTCCCATTTGAGGGCTTGCTTTGAGAGTTTCTTGTTGTCTCTTCTGATCACATGACTCTTAAATTATGTTTAAAAAAACCATGATAAATATGACACATGACTCCTTATTTATGCTTTTTTTTCTAGAAGACAGAAGACGACAGATTCTAGCAATTATTTTGCATTTTAATAAACATGAAGTTGTCTTATCAACTATAATTTTTGTTGTATTAATGAAGATGGATAACAAAAAACATTTAGGATAATCACGGATTGTCTTTTTATATTGTTGACGGTATTCTGGTCCATGCATTTTGATAAAGAAATCATTACCTCGTGTGTTTTTTATAAAATTACAGAGTGATGGGACATTTCAGATAAAGGTTGATAGAGTGGGTCAGAGAGTTTCACAAAGTAAATCCAATATGGTCAATTCAAGGTTGATAGAGTGGGTCAGAGAGTTTCACAAAGTAAATCCAATATGGTCAAGTCAAGGTTGATAGAGTGGGTCAGAGAGTTTCACAGAGTAAATCCAATATGGTCAAGTCAAGGTTGATAGAGTGGGTCAGAGAGTTTCACAGAGTAAATCAAATATGGTCAAGTCAAGTATGATAGAGTGGGTCAGAGAGTTTCACAAAGTAAATCAAATATGGTCAAGTCAAGGTTTATAGAGTGGGTCAGAGAGTTTAACAAAGTAATTCCAATATGGTCAAGCCAAGGTTGATAGCCGGGGTCAGAGAGTATCACAAAGTAAATCCAATATGGCAAGTCAAGGTTGATAGAAAACTCTCTATATGAAGCGTCACAACAGGAGGCAATCTGTTTGCTAGAAGAGGAGACCCCATTGAGCAAATGTTTCGCTCTGTTAGTTTTCTGACGCTCTATTGGAGCAGGCCTGCCTTATACGACTCCCAGGCGTCGGCCTCCTGATGCGTTTGAACCTGCAAGATCACGTCAAGTTAAACATATAAAGCATGATATTCTAGAGAATTGTATTCAAATAGCGATGTCTAATTAAAAATGTTCAACTCCAATGTTAAGTCAGTCCTATTATATGGCTGTGAAACACGGAGAAGAGAAAAACTGACAATCATGAAGATACAGACTTTCATTAATGGATGCTTACGCAGAATAAAATGATGGAAATGGCAAGACAAAATCACTAACATAGAATTATGGAAATGTACCAGTTAAATACCAGTGGATAAAGAGATACAGCGAAAACGATGGCGCTGGATAGGACACACACTGCGGAAGCCAACTGAGAGTATTACACAACAGGTCTTTTTTTGGAATTCCCAGGGGAAAAGACAAAGAGGAAGACCACGAAATTCTTGGAGAAGACAGACAGAAGCAGAGATGAAGATGATGGCGAAGACATGGAATGATATTAAAAGAATGGCAAGAAACAGAACGACTTGGAAAGTGTTTGTTGAAGACCTATGCTCCACAGGGAGCTGAAAGGTATAAGAAGAAGCGATGTCTAGAAATCCAAGATTTCTTGAAACAACTCACAGTGCTAGCTAGCCAGAGGATAACGCTAGAAAGTAAAGAAATGCTTTAAAACATCAATTGTAAATTGTTTTCATGTTTTCTTTTTCTCGTAACACGATAACATAAGACACACTATATCTATTTTTTTTTTAAATTTCAGTGCACTATAAATTTTGTTGTGTCCAGATAGCTTCCACTAGCTTCTGTCCATGTGTCTTTAATATATACTCGTATATATATTTCTTTTAACTATCTAAAGCTTTTTGATGCGTCCTTATTTTCTGTTGTTTTTTTATGTGTACATAAATGTTAAGTTCTAAATATAAAACATTTTCTAGTGAGATTAGCTTGACGTCACTTTAATGACAACACTCTTAGAGAATATGCTTCTTCTTCTTCTTTTCTTCCTTATCTGCCTTTCAGCGTCGAGGGGAGATATAATTTGCGGTCTTTTGCTCTTCTGTTCGCCTCTGCTGCTGTTATGTTTCCTAGTTCTCCTAATATTCCGTCAATCCATCTTTTTCGTGGTCTACCCTTGAGTCTGGTGTTCTCCCAACGTTTATTGAGAAATCGCTGTGTTATGTTTTTATCACTCTGCCTTGTCACGTGGCCAAATCATTTTATTTGTTGTTTCTTTATATATTCTATGGTGGGAGTTATTACTAGTTTTTTTCTCAGTTCATCATTTCTGATCTTATCTCTCAGGCTGTTTCCTGTTATTCATCAAACACGCTTCATCTCAGCAGAGGTTATTTTTCTTGTTGTTCTAGCATCTATGGTCTACGATTGACATTGGTAGCATATCTTTAGGATGAAGATTGTATTGTATAGTGCCCGTTTTGCCTCTAGAGTTATTTCCATGTTAGACAATAGTGGTGATAACTGTCCAATGATTTGACAAGCTTTGTTGCATCTTGAATCAATCTCTGCTGTTTGAGAATTATCGTTCGTAGAGAATAACAAATGGAAATATATGCATTAATTTGCATACAACAACATACACGCATGTGTTCAAAGCAAACGCAATGAGGAAAAAAAGAACAAAAAACAAAAATTGTTCATCCTATCACGCGTGTTATTAGATGGAATTAATTAATCTCGCGCTTTGTTCTACCAACATCAATTTTCTTCTATTTGTAGATTAGTTTTGTCAAAATATTTAAATTGTAATTTGTACTCTGAACTTATGCAGGCATAGACAGGCGTGGAGAATACTGTGCGTAGTTTGTTGTGAAGAGTTTGGATTATGATTGGAGAGAGATAACGTTTGTGAAAATATAAAAAATATAGTTTTGGGCTTGGACTAAACTTCAGCTTTGTACAAATGATAAACAGTCAGATTTCTTTCTTTATTTATTTAGAGCAGGGGTCGCCAAATGGCGGCCCGCGGGCCGGATCCGGCCCGCCAGCCTAGTTTTCTTGGCCCGCGAAGCTCCACGGACTTACTTCATTTTTTACCCCTAATAGCGGATTTCTCCTGGTTTTAATCCGTGTCGGAGTTAACTCTTCTATCGTTCAAGAATACACAATTTGAAAATCTCTGTCAATTTCTCGCAACAGCTAGATTGGCAACATAATTTCAAATAACACACACACACACACACACACACACACACACACACACACACACACACACACACACACACACACACACACACACACACACACACACACACACACACACACACACACACACACACACACACACACACACACACACACACACACACACACACACACACACACACACACACACACACACACACACACACACACACACACACACACACACACACACACACACACACACACACACACACACACACACACTGCACAACTAATGGTGCCGACAATATTCAAAGTCTTTGCTTCGAGTTGGTACCGCAAAGTTGCTTTATTGTCAGTGCGGTGATAGCGTCAGATCTTTGGCTCAACATTTGTCGTCTGGACTTGTGGTGGCTCTTTCATTTCGCGGTAAGGGGTTAATGAGGTTGGGAGGGACAGGGGTGAGGGGACTTCGTAGCTCTAATTCTGTCTTTGAAGTTACATTCAAAATGTTTCACTGTTCGCCTTCATTCCCTTTGATCCCATCGTCTTGTCTTGTCCATAAAATGACTGCAACGCGTTTGTTTGGTCACAATCTTTTGATTTCATTGTCAAACACAAGTCTGTGTATAACTGTCAAATCTGGACTTATTTTCGATAGTGGACCAACATTCTGTGACTTTTAACTTTGATGTGAGATTTTGTATTAAATCATGTTAAAACGTAGAAAAGTTGATTGTGAAAATCGCATATTTAAACCTGAATGGGAATTAGATTATTTGTTCATCTTCAATAAGGATAGTAAACCTCAGTGCTTAATTTGCGTTCAAGTGTTAGCCGTTTTGAAGGAATATAATTTAAAACGGCACTATGCCACACATCATCAAAACATGTATGAGAAACATAGCATTGAAGCTAGGAAGCTTTTGGTTGAACAGCTGAAGACAAAGTTGAATCAACAGCAAAGTATGTATACAAAGGGCAATAAAATTAAAGAGTCATCGATCATTGCATCATATACAGTTACCTATGAGCTTGCAAAATCTAAAAAACCCTTTACTGACGGAAATTTTGTGAAGAAATGTGCGATTCAAATGGCAAAGGCATTCGGTCAAGAAAAAATAGCCAAAGAATTTGAATCTGTGCCTCTTTCAAAACAAACTGTAGCCAGAAGAACAGAAGACATCAGTCTGCAACTGTCTCAAAGTTTAAAATCTTGTATTGAAAACTGCTCATATTTTTCGCTCGCGATTGATGAAAGTACTGACATCACTGACACTTGCCAGCTTCTTATTTTTGTTAAAGTTATCCAGGAGGATTTTACTGTTATTGAAGAATTGTTGAAAGTTTGCTCTTTGCATGACACTTGTAGAGGGACAGACATATTTTCTGCAGTTCATAGTGCCGTAGATGAAGTAGGTGGTTTTGGAAAGTTGTCTGCAGTGTGTACTGATGGTTGCAAAGCTTTTATTGGTTCAAATACTGGTTTTGTTGGACTTCTAAAGCAAAACAAAATTAACGTACCTACATTGCATTGCATAATTCATCAAGAGGCCCTTTGTGCAAAGTCCATAAATCTAAAAGACACCATGGCTACTGTTGTGAAAATAACAAATTTGATAAGAGGAGGACACCAGTCTTTAAATCACAGGAAGTTTTTATCATTTTTAGAGGAAGTAGATTCTAGCTACGGTGATCTCCTGCTTTATACAGAAGTAAGATGGCTTAGTCGAGGGAAATGTTTAATAATATTTTTTGAACTGAAGAATGACATTTATGACTTCCTGCGAGAGAACTTACCATGCTCCATTGATCTTCAACATGCACTCAAAGACATTAATTTCCTTCATAATCTGGCATATCTCACAGACATCACACAACATTTGAACATATTGAATTTGCAGCTACAAGGGGAAAAGCAAACCATTTTTCAATTGATGGGATATGTTGATGGTTTTAAAAAGAAGCTGAATCTATTTAGACTTTCTTTGCAAAAAAATGATCTGTTCCATTTTTCAAGTTGTAAGCAGTTGTTGTCAGAGATAGAAAGTGCAAACTTCAGTAAGTACGCAGCTGACATTGAACATTTGATTTGTGAATTTGATCGACGATTTCAAGATTTTGAAATGTTTCGTCCGCAAACGGAACTTTTTAATAACCCAATTAAGTGCACAGTGGAGTGCCAGCCATCAGATCTTCAACTAGAGTTGTGTGACCTTCAGTGTGACCCCTTCCTCAGTACTGTAAAGGCATTAGGAGCTGACTTCTGGAAATTGCTACCAAATGAACGTTACCCGTGTCTGAGAAAATGGGCACTAAAGATGTGCTCTATATTCGGCAGCACATATCTCTGCGAGACAACATTCTCTTCCATGAAGTTAATTAAATCTAAGACCAGGAACAGAATGACCGATTCGACATTGTCCCATACTCTCCGAATCGCCACGTCAAAAATGGAAGTGGACTTCAAATCTCTGGTGGAAAGCTGTGACAAGTCACAATCGTCGCACTGAGACATTAAAGGTAATTTTAAAATGAATAATTAATGGATTTGTTACAAATCAAATATGTAGTCAAAGTGCAAGCATTATTTATATATTACTATATCGCATAGGTCCCTACTGTCATTTTTGACGATATTCTTAAGTGTGGCCCGCGGGTCTTGGCCTTGGCTTTAATCCGGCCCTCGGGCAACCTCAAGTTGGCCACCACTGATTTAGAGAGTCATCGAAGCAAAGGACATCAGCATTAACATTGAGAATAATAAAGTGTTTTTTGCTCATTGGTCTTATAAGGTGAAAGGTGCAGAAATACGGTCTATAAACAAAAGACAAAACAGAAAACTGCTTCCATTGAAATTATGATTTATAAAAGAAAGTAAAAAGCTGTGTAGACAGAACAAGAATATAAAAGAAAAACAAAGATAAATACTTTTTTCGAACAACTGAAGATGTATGAAGAATAAAGTCGAACCAGACAATGGGACGGTTTTTTTCCCTAAACACATAATGAATCTCAATAAATTAATGAAGACTATAGAAGTTGCGAAATATTGCTATTAAATAGGGTGGGATGAAGAAGATGCAGACAAAGATTAAAGTGGACTGACAAGATACAAATAGAGAGCCTTTCACAGTGTATACCATCAAGGCAAATGACTTGATAAAAAGGTTCTCTGTGACAGCCAACCCTCAAAGCGGAGTTACCATCAAAGTTGACCGCCGCTCGGGCACAACTGTCAGGAAAACCCTACCCACATCGTGAGATCTCCTCGAGAGGGATATTGGAGCACCTATGGGCCTGCCCGGTGTGCAGTAATGATTATACTAACAACAAATTCCCCATCCACCTCCTTCCAGCCCCCCAAACAAATTACCGATGGTTGGAAAAATATACACTAATACTGTCTCTTCAGCAAACTAATAACCTGGCGGAGTTAAAAGAAAGAAACATCACTAATGAAACTAATAACCTGGCGGAGTTAAAAGAAAGAAACATCACTAATGAAACTAATAACCTGGCGGAGTTAAAAGAAAGAAACATCACTAATGAAACTAATAACCTGGCGGAGTTAAAAGAAAGAAACATCACTAATGAAACTTTGTTTATGAAAATCATCTGCGCCAACGGGAATGTAGTTTTTCAAGCATTATTGCGACACACGTTGTGGAAGTCGCATAAATCGGTTAATATAATTATGAGAACTCATCTTGAGTAAATGGAAAATCCACGGATTTTGTCTCCATTTATTTCGATCAATAAGAAAAATATATTCGGGGTGGGGGAAATAAAATAATCAGAACCGAACACCTCGCCCTGGTTGCACTGAACAAGTGGCTTTTATTCTCCGGTCCTGTAAGTTCCCACGGCACACCTCTTTAATGGAAAATGCCGTAAATATAGTTTCTTTAATAAGAAAAAGAAAAAGAAAGAGAACACTATTTTGTTGAATTCACGCACTGCAGTGGGCTTAAACCGTGCTGTAAGTGTCCATATATCTTTTCATGACTTATATGGTTGGCATAACTGAAAACCTCAAACAAAGAAGATCGTTGGGGGTAATGTCAATGCGATTTTACAAGAAAAACGTTGAGAATACGATAGACAGCTAAAATAGAAGAGTAATGAAAACGCTTTGTAAGAGGCCAGAACAGTAAGAAAACTTATAAACATTTGGAGGCAACAATTATCATTATTTGGTGAAGTAATGAGAAGGAAACAACTGAAATATATTGTAACAACACAAAACGGTAAAGGATTAAAAGATAAATGAAAATAAAAAGGGAAAAGATACCAGGCTGTTTAGGAGAATAATATAGGAGGAGGTGAACTTCAGAAATGATAAACAGTTGTAGAGTTAGAAAGCTGTGGAGAAACAACCCCCTCCCCCCCCCACCCCATGCCAGCCAGTTTTTCATGAATTGCGTCAGGTCTCCTCCATACATTTCCATTTTCAAAGTCTCGTTGAATAACGAAGCTACGTCATTCAAGGAAAAAAAAAAAGAAATCACCACAAATGGAGATTGAACATCAAAAAGTAACACGAGATTACATTCTTCACTTAACATTGTTGTTAACATTCAAGCTCAAAGATAGCTAAACGCTTTGAAGCGTTTTTTTTGTTAAAACTGTCTTTTGTTTGAGACGAGAAGTTTTTGCTTTGAGCATTTAGTGAGTAGCAAAGTAGAAATAAAATCGATCATCATTTTTTATTTGCATACACACACTTAGCTTGCATTTTAATTGATTGGTCTCTGCTGGAGCAAGGCAAACGAAATCAGAACAAGAGTTAAAAAATCAAATTAAGAGAGATTGTTTGAGTGCAAACAAACAAGAACTGAACAAATAAATGGGATAAATAAATGCAAAACAGGTTAATAAAATATACATCGATCTATAATAATGGAACCAGTAGTGGAGAGTACCGGGAACCGCGATAGCTCAGTGGGTAGTGAACTGGACTAAAAGGACAAGGGGTAATGTTCGATTCCAGCCAACGGCTTCCGGGTTCACCCAGTCTTAAATAGGTACCGGATTTTTTTCTGGGAAAGTAAAGCGGCACGGGCGTAATACCGACCAGATTACCCCAAAAATCATGTGCTGAAGGTCTGTAAAATGTATGGTCACTGACACCATATTCCCTGTACGGCACTTGGCGTGACGGGGGCTTTTTACTCTTTTCTAGTGGAGAGTAACGTACACTTCTACAAGGTATGGGGCAGCTTTACACAAAAAAAATGAACACAATAAAATACGGACGTTTCGGTCTCCATGCGGCCTCTTCAAAAACGAGAACATCATCAACAAACCATGAAAAATAGATACATTCTACTATAGCTAGTATGATCGATTAGCTAAGCCGAGAAAGAAGTAAACAGAGGGGAACGAGATGAAATGATCAAACGAGAGAAAGAAATGTGCTACATGAAAAAATATTTGAGTAAAATGTATATAAAATTGAAACAATACTTAGCTGATGGTGAATTCCGACAGCCCAGCGCACTGGGAAAATGAATTTCAAATGTGAATGTATAACGGAACACATTTACTGTATGCGTTTGGAACGTTTCGTGTTATTCTTTTTTTTTCAGATGGTTCAGAAGAGAAAAGGTTAAGGATGGGAGTTTTTATTTACTTTGTTTGTTAATAAAGTTTGAATTGGCATCCAAACATGGCAGCGAAGTGGATAGGAAATCTGGCAATTGTAGCATTACAATGTTCAGCATGAGAATGGAGATAGAAGCAGCAACGGCGGCGATAATATGGTTGGTCACACGTAACGAGAATCACGCAGTGAAGAACTCGTGAAGTATGCTACAGAAGATTGGCATGCAATGTCTGATACAGGAGTGGATGCAGCTTCTGGGTGACTCTAAAGTGAGCGAGAACACCTACGTGTACTGTCCAGGACACGCTTGAGTGCACATCAATGAAATAGCCGATGAGATCGCTGGCAGCTCTGTCACTAAATGTGGCATGACTCTAGATAAAGAAGACATCGCCAACTATGTTCTTCATTCCTTAAATGAGACGAGCAGCAGAATGGGTGGGAAAACGAAGTATATATTGAGAGAATCATGAATTTAAAGGTGGGAAAACGATGTATATATTGAGAGAGTCGTAAATTTAAAGGTGGGAAAACGATGTATATATTGAGAGAGTTGTGACTTTAAAGGTGGGAAAACGATGTATATATTGAGAGAGTCATGAATTTAAAGGTGGGAAAACGATGTATATATTGAGAGAGTCATGAATTTAAAGGTGGGAAAACGATGTATATATTGAGAGAATCATGAATTTAAAGGTGGGAAAGGTCTGTTTGATCTGGAGTACTTTTTGGGGGAAGCACTCGTATCTACAATCAATACCTTACAAAAGAAGTCAGTCTACACTACTTTCTAAAATGTTGGGACGGGCGGTGGAGCGGGCATGTGTTATACCCCTACTGCAATAAAACTGATTCCATGAAAAGAATAGAACAGAGTATATATATATATATATATATATATATATATATATATATTGATATAGTTTATACTAAAATCTGCAATTTATTGTAGACACTAGCATCATGTGAACGCATGTTCAGCTACTCGAATGCAGAACTCAAATTTCCTCATTCTAAAAGCAACTAAATATACAATTTTGCTGACTCACTGACGCACTCAAACTGATTAACTAACTCACTCACACGTCCACACAATCAATCACTAGCTAACTCATTCATTGACACACACACATACTATACTCACATACCTATATACACGTATATATAAATATATATACATATATATATATATCCATGCATATAACACATACATATATAACACATACATATATACATACATACATCCATATATAGATACAGACTGTTCTTATAGACACCAACCAAAAGGGAATCACCAAGTGAAACTGTAGATGTATATGATATAATAATGCACTTTTGGCAAGTATGTGTGTAGATAATACCATCAATTTTGTAATTTATGTTCAGTGAACCGATATGGAGATCCATATGTGATGTGCTGGGAATATCAATTTGTGAGCTGCATAAACAGCTTGATACAGAACACTGCTTAAATGGGGAGTCTTAAATATCATGAAAAAAAAATCTTGAAACAAGTTGACTCAATTATAGAAGTTGGGAAAGAATGTTCTATAGCGATTATACAAGTGGGAAGTAATGTCCTATAGAGACTATATAAGTGGCAAATAATGTGCTATAGATGTTATATAAGTTGCAAATAAAGTCCTATTGCGACTGTATAAATGACAAACAGTATGCTATAAGGGTTATACAAGTGGCAAATAATGTCCTATAGCGACTATATAAGTGGCAAATAATATCCTATAGATGTTATATAAGTTGCAAATAAAGTCCTATTGCGACTATATAAATGACAAACAGTATGCTATAAAGGTTATACTAGTGGCAAATAATGTCCAATTGCGACTATATAAGTGGCAAACAATCTGCTATATATGTTATACTAGTGGCAAATGATGTGCTGAAGCTTTTATAAAAGTGACAAATAATGTGCTAGAGTGGTTGTAAAAGTGACAAAAAATGTTCTAGAGTGGTTGTAAAAGTGACAAAGAATGTGCTGCTATGTCTTTTAACATGTCCCAAAAATCTCATTTTTTCTTGTTTGAAATCTGTTTGTAGTTCTATTTTCATTTTTAGTTGTTTTAAGACTTCTTCATTTATTTTATTTTCTGTCCATCTAATTCTTCCTATTCTTCAATAAAGCCACATGTTAAAGACTTTAATATCCTGTTCTGTTCTTTTTTTAAAAATCTCATGTCCATCTTCCTGCACCATAAAAGAATGTAGAGAAGACATAACATTTTGCTATTCTTAGCTTTAGCCCTGGTGTTATTTGTTTTGATGTTTAGTATGTCCTTCATGGCATTACAATTACTTTTTGCCATTCCTATTCTTTAGTTTATTTCAGTTTTACATTTCCATTATATTTATAGTATGTCCAAGGTAGTTGTAGCTTTAAACTGTCTCCAGGTGTATAACTGTATCCAGGTGTATAACTGTCTCCAGGTGTATAACTGTATCCAGGTGTATAACTGTATCCAGGTGTATAACTGTATCCAGGTTTATAACTGTCTCCAGGTGTATAACTGTATCCAGGTGTATAACTGTCTCCAGGTTTATAACTGTATCCAGGTGTATAACTGTATCCAGGTTTATAACTGTCTCCAGGTGTATAACTGTATCCAGGTGTATAACTGTCTCCAGGTGTATAACTGTACCCAGGTGTATAACTGTATCCAGGTGTATAACTGTATCCAGGTTTATAACTGTCTCCAGGTGTATAACTGTCTCCAGGTGTATAACTGTCTCCAGGTGTATAACTGTATCCAGGTGTATAACTGTATCCAGGTGTATAACTGTCTCCAGGTTTATAACTGTCTCCAGGTGTATAACTGTCTCCAGGTGTATAACTGTCTCCAGGTGTATAACTGTCTCCAGGTGTATAACTGTCTCCAGGTGTATAACTGTCTCCAGGTGTATAACTGTCTCCAGGTGTATAACTGTCTCCAGGTTGCCCGAACGTCGTTAGCTCAGTCGGGTTATATTAGGTGTGCTTATTACTGGGGAGCTTGGTGAGGAGTGGATCTCAGCAATATGAAGTTGTCCATTGCGTATTGAAGATGATCTGTCGACTGTACCAAGTTGAATGGCCATTCTACAATAATCGCATCGTTGTGACTTGCTTCTGTTGTTACATTTATTAGAGAATGGTAAGTGATCAGGCAATACAAAAATGTGTTGATGCGGTAAACCTGACAGGACTCATTTGAGATTTGCTCATAAAACTTTTACTATACTTCATCTTCATCATCTTCTTCTTCTTCTTCTTTACCCTCTTCTTCTTCTTCTTCCTCTTTATCCTCTTCTTCTTCTTCAGTAATCAGCTGTTGTTTGAGAGTGCTGCAAATCTGTATGTTCTGGTGTTTGTCTATATGCTCTGGTGTTTGTCTGTATGCTCTAGTGTTTGTTGTTTGTATGCTCTGGTGTTTGCCTATATGCTCTGGTGTTTATCTGTATGTTCTGGTGTTTATCTATATGCTCTGGTGTTTGTCTGTATGCTCTGGTGTTTGTTTATATGCTCTGGCATTTATCTGTATTCTATGGTGCTTGTCTGTGTGCTCTGGTATTTGTCAATATGCTCTTGTGTTTTGTTTATATGCTCTGCTGTTCATCTGTATGCTCTGGTGTGTGTCTGTATGCTCTGGTGTTTGTTTATATGCTCTAGTGTTTGTCTGTATGCTCTGGTGTTTGTTTATATGCTCTGGTGTTTGTCTATATGCTCTAGTGTTTGTCTGTATGCTCTGGTGTTTGTTTATATGCTCTGGTGTTTATCTGTATGCTCTGGTGTTTGTCTATATGCTCTAGTGTTTGTCTATATGCTCTGGTGTTTGTTTATATGCTCTGGTGTTTGTCTGTATGCTCTGGTGTTTGTCTATATGCTCTGGTGTTTGTTTATATGCTCTGGCATTTGTCTGTATGCTCTGCTGTTCATCTGTATGCTCTGGTGTTTGTCTATATGCTCTGGTGTTTATCTGTATGCTCTGGTGTTTGTCTGTATGCTCTGCTGTTCGTCTGTATGCTCTGGTGTGTGTCTGTATACTCAGTAACCACGTGTTGCAAACTGCATTGTGAGGCCACAGTGACCTGTTCTGAGTGAATATCTTGATCAGCACATGCATGATGAGTTTGTTCAAGCTGTCGTGTTCTGGCTCATTTTTTCAATATCACTCACTCCCTACTTCTTTCCTAGCTTGTTTCTATACCCTGCCGGTACTATACAAGTTGTATTAGTTTTCCTTGTTTCTCCTACTGGTAAAACAGCAATAGTGACAGTATCCTCCTGGTTTGAATTTAAACATAATGAGGCCCTAAGCTGACTAAACTATATAGACTTTAAGGCCCCCCCCCCCCCCCCGTTTAAAAAAACAAACAAACTAACACTTAAAGGGCTCTGTCAAAAATTAATATATAAAAAAAATCTGAGGCGCCCTAGGATTTGAGGCCCCCAGCTATAGCTTATTTACCCCAGGTCGGAATCGGGGCCCTGGTCTCATATATATCATTCTTCTTCTTTCTTTTATTCTGTTCTGCTTTTGCTGGTAGGCGCTGCAGGCTTAAGTCAATTATGTGTTTGCTAACAAGGGCACTTTCTGTGGCTTGGTACATCTATCTATCTATTGACCTTTCGAGCCGTAGCCGGCCCATAGGGCGTAGACCAAGATACTCCTTCTTTTATCTGAATTTTTGTTCTAGCAGTTTTCAATTCTTTTAAATATATTTGATCAAATCTCGCCATTTGTCTCTGTTCTGTATTGAGGGAGCCGATTCCTGCTGCTTTTGCCTCTCTCATCAATGTTCTTCTCAGTGTCTCTCTGGGTCTTCCTCTTTTTCTCTTAGTACATAGTGATATACTAATTGATATTTTTAACTTTAATATATCGTCTCTCCATCGTTCTGTCTTATACCGTAATAGTACTCTAGGTAACAATTAACCAGTTTTTTAACCATTTTCATGATCCATTTATGTGATACACTGTCTCTTTAATCTGCTGATAGCTTTGTTATTTTGGCATATATATAATGTTTATTCGTAATATCTCTGTTAATTAAGTAAGTAAAGTAAAGTACCCCCGTCACGCCAAGTGGCGTATAGGGAAATATGGTGTTAGTGACCCTATATCTTACAGACTTGTGATTTTACAGCACATGATTTTTGGGGTAATGTAGTCGGTATTACGCCCGTGCTGCTTTACTTTCCCAGAAAAAAATCCGGTACCCATTTAAGGCTGGGTGAACCCGGAGCTGTCGGTTGGGATCGAACCCTACCCCTTGTCCATTGTAGTCCAGTTCACTAACCACTGAGCTATCGCTGCTCCCTCTCTGTTAATTGGTGTTGTAAAATATGCCACTGGGTGTGGGAATAGTGTTGATGTTAAGGTGCTTGTCTTATGAACAGAAGTTAACGGCTAAGAGCTAAATTTGGAGTAAAAAAACATTTTTTTTTTACGTTGGCGAAATCATGTACCTATTCTAATCGTGAACGCGAAATGGAAAAGAAGTCCCTTGTTTAGTATGAGCACTCGATTGAACTCTTGTCACCTGAAAATATAAAAAAATAAACCGTATGCAAAAATGTAAATAAAACGTGAGGGGGAAAACGTCTAACACACTCTAATTAAATCATGGGACTCTTGTCGTTCCAATGGAGTTCATGCTCTATTCTTTAAAATATTCCTTTGTTACCGGGGATATGATTTTGAAGATTGGATATTTCCTTGCATCATAAGTTCGAAATTTGTAAAAGAAAGTCTCTCTAATTTTGTTTCTCTAGAGACGAATGAAAGAACGAAAAATGCTATAGTTTGCTCATAGCCAATGTTAGATAGGTCATGGGTGTAGAAAGGGAAAACCGTGAATGCCTCCACTGGCATGACGTTTTCAGCTATGGGAACTGTATACGGCTGACGTCATTTCAGCCACAACCTACCTCGTGTGGCCGCCGGGGTCCCCACGGTGATGGAAGAAAAGAATAGAGCCTCTGTTACCCGTCACGTATGTCGTAGGAGGTGACTAGGGAGGTTTGGAATCGTCGTCTGTGCAGTCGAGTAGGACGTGCATGGAGTGACCTTGTCCACGGAATTTTCCGATGCATTTTGGGAAATATTGCAACAAGTGGTGGACCGGATATGGGGAATTTCTGACTGCAATAAAACTGGTTCCTTGGATAGAACAGTAAAGACAGAATAGCCACAACTACACCTGCTGGCAAGCATGAAAACGTCACGCTAGTGGAGTTTTTTTCGAGACTCCCTTTCTGCGCTAAGGCCTGTCTAATGCAGGATATGATTTGCTAAAGAGTTGATAAACATAACAATGAAACGAGATCTATCCGAGGGCTATTATTACCAGTGGCGATACATGCACAGATTTGTGTTAAAAGATGTCTTCAGATTTAGTTCCTATGCATTGTTCACCATGGCAAAGGTGGCGTTGTTATTGGACGCAAATATTTTCAACGTGATCCAGACAGCAGCACAGACAAATCCTTATTTATGTTACAAAAATGAGACACCATAAACAAGTGAAATGCTTTCCTATGAAATTATGTAAATGAAGAATTGTAATTAGAATCAAACAGGACAAAGATCCTAACGATGGCATCCCGGCCGTCCTCTGAATTCAATTGATGTATTTAATATTATTATATGACTCATTCGGATTCGAAAGCATCTTGCACGGAACAGAGAATAGGAATTGAATATGTTAAAGGGAGAGGAAAAGCTGTTCATGCAGCAGGTCTTTGATTTATCAGATTAAACAGACTGTCGTAAACTGAGAATAATAAAGAAGCTGGTCTCAGTCAGATATTGTACCAAGACGAACTCGTTGATTACGGGATAAGAACAAGAAAGGGTGGGGAAAGTAAGGAGGGAATTGAAGAAAGAACAAAATATAGAAATAATAAATATAGCAAAATCTACGTAAATTATAATTTACATATTAATATGGTTATACTTATATGGACAAATAGGAGGTATTTACAAGTGATACGGTAAATAGGTGCGAGGCAGACAAAATAAAATACTGGAAGTAGCAATAAGCTTATGACGACATGATATCAATAATACATTTATTTGTTATTTGGTTATGGAAGGCCCCGGTATCACTGCAAACGAATTAAAATCCATAATTGCTCAACCGCCCGTGCCAGCGTAATAATTCGAATCTCATCTCCCAAACAAAGAAAGGTAACTGTAGTCCCCATCGTAGCAGTCTCAGCACACGTCAAAAGACATAAGGCGAAACTGCGCAGAAAGTGAACACAGCCAACTGTTCCCTGTCATACGATATTATCATTCATCGTAAACAATTGGAATATCGAAACATGATCAAAACTGATGAGACACACAGCTCACGGTGTGCACAGCGCACTTAACTCAGTAGCTCCTGCAACAAGCCGGACTTGGAATATGAGGAAACTGCAACAAGGAACACTTTTCATGCATAGCCTTCAATCGTTCCCGCCGCCTATCCACCATATACCATGGGGGTTCACGTCCTCTTGAAAATGATGATCGTCGTATTTTTTTTTTAATGTGTAGCGCTTAATGATGTTAGGCCATCATTGTTGACTCCAATTCCGAACATATAGACACACTGTTATCCTTGTCGCACATCAAACAACAGACCGTAAGATTATCGTACGGCCGGTCTAGGGATGTACGATGAGCCATTACCAATAATAAATTGTGAATAATAAAGTGGTACACCTGCTCAATGTTCATTGATGGTACTGAATATGTGGACTTATAGAAGAATGAATGGAGAAAACAACCCCGCAAAGAGGGAAGAAAATCGATTCATTCGAAACTGAAACTTTTCTCTTTGGACTGGTTGGTCTCGAGGCAAGAAGCCGGCCTCGGACAGAGAGGTTGTGAGTTCAAATCTCGGCTACACCGGTTGAGATTTTTATTTATGATTTCTCTCTGCGACAACTACCCCTGGTCTCAGCAGCGAGGCCCGGCTTGAAACGTCAGTTACTCATCGATGGAAAAAAACATGAGTACCTCCGAAGTCGGAGTTATCTGCCTGTACGGCGAGGGACCCCTGTGCACACGGCTGCCAGGGAAAAATGAATTAACACGCAAAATTCAGTTCCTAATCTCTAGGGACTTTGTCAGAGTTGAAAGCTGGCGAACGCAACAACAACAACAACAATTCGAAACGAAATTCTGCACAAAAATCCTTAAGATACCTCGGTTTATGAAAAAAGAGCAATCAAGTCGTGTTCAAAAATTAGATTATAACATTAAAAATGAAATGGCTTAAAAATAGAATTCTGCGGAGAAAATGTAAATACCATGGCCATGTCTAAAGACATAGTCAGCTGGAAAGAACAATAATGGAAGGCATGGTTCCCGGGCAACAGATCAGGGAGAGACTAAGAAGAACGTGATGTCAAGACACGCAGGAGATCTTGAACATGAGAACAAAAGTGGGAGATCGGGCTAGAGACAGATTCTTTCAGACGGGCTGGGGTGAATGCAACGTTCAGCAAACGACATGCGACCTGATGATGATGAGAGAAGAACACAAATGAAGAAAAGAAGTTAAAAATTATGAAAGAACTAAACTATTTAAAACAATTCAAATGTGACAAATTAATTTTTATAACACTTAAAGGGACACTTTAACTTAGAGAGTGTTAATCTTGGAAAGTCTCTCTCTCTTTCTCTCTCTCTCTCTCTCTCTCTCTGCGATCAAGACTCAATCAGAGTAGGATTCCAGACTCTCTCATGAAATCAGCTGTATGCGAATCGATTGCCCCACATAGTTTTTCTTCCAGGGAGGTGGGCGTGGACCACATTGCTCTTCTCAGGTCTGTATACTGGCGGCAATCCTGTAGAACATGTTTTGTGGTCATATTGTCCAGTGTTCAGTGGCATAGGCTGGTTGTACCTATTTTGAATTTGGTGAACATGTGATTTCTCATTCTATTGTGGCCATTGCGTAGGCGAAGTATGATGACTTGATCCCTCCATGATAGTTGGTGGTATCCGTGACTCTCGTTATGCTTTGTGTTCTCGTTTCCATTTATCATGGAACTGACCCTTGAGGTCGGATTTGGCTTCATCATAACTGAGCGGATTGTTCTCTTGTGGTAATCTCACTTCCTCTTTAGCTAATTTGTCTGCGCGTTCGTTCCCGTGTATATTACAGTGTGAGAGTATCCACTGAATGACTACTCTCTGGAAGTTATTGCATAGTTGATCCAGGGTTGTTCTCAAGTCATCTAGTTCATTGTTCTTGGGGCTTTCTAGAGCAGATAATACTGACAGTGCATAAGTCAGAATCACCAATTTATTGTGCATGTTATTTTTGTGTTGAGTAGCCAGTGTTGCAGCATCTCTGATGGCCTCAGTTTCTGCTTTAAAGTTGTTTGAACATTTTCCAGTTGCTATTGACTTGATGATCTCGTCCTGATTATTCAGCGTCAAGAACACACCTCCCCCTCCATTTCTGGTGGCATTTGTAGCAGAGCCATCTGTGTATATGTGGGACCAAGAGTCCTGTGCGTAGGTATAGTGTGTGTTTTCTTGCTACGTGTTTTCTTTCTGTGTCTGATTGGGTGCCTTTTTCATGATTCCTGTAATATTTTCCTTAAGTTCTGGTATTTTATGCTTTCCATGAGGAGACATATCAGATGGGCCCAAGGGTTTCGATATTGTTTGAGAAAGTACTGGGTCTCCAGTAGTTAGTTCATTGGCAATTGCAGCGAAGTTGCTCCTCTTTAGTCGTACAATTCCGGAACCAGTTATTCTTTGGTGCATGGGGTGGCTAAGGAGCCTTCTATATTTCTCCGCTTGTTGCAATACTTTAGTGACCCGTCTGTCATCTAAGGGTTGTAAACCTGTTATTTTTCTAGAGTTTTGATAGGTGTAGATTTCATAGCACCAGTGATGATACGGGCAGCTTGGTTCTGTGCTTTTGTCCGTTAATTTTGCTAAGGTGTGATTTGGAAGCCATAGCCCAGGCTGTGACTCCATACTCCAGAATTGGTCGGACTCTTCCTACGTATAGTCTTTTCAAAATATTGCCGTCTGCCGCCCAGTCCATTCCTGCCAATTTCTTCATAATATTTGTTCGTGTTCTGGCTTTTTTCCATGCTCTGTCTATCTGATTTTTCCAAGTCATTCTGCGATCCATGGTGACACCAAGACATGTTGAGTTTTGGTCAATAGGGAGTGTATGGTCTTTCATCTTCAAGTTTACATAGAGTGTGTTTCTTGATAGGCTGAAAATTGTATATGTAGTTTTTTTTTCGTTGATTGGTATAAACCAGGTGTTAGTCCATTTTTCAAGTTCACCTAGGGCATCTTGCATCCTGGGTCCAGCTACCGATATACTTTCCTCGCGAGCCCATAACGCCAGATCATCTGCGTATATTGCTAAGTGTATTCTGGGTGGAATGTCTATTACGATGTCATCTATGAAAGTTAAAAAGAGTGTTGGGGACAAGACTCCGCCTTGTAGGACACCTTGTTCGATAGAGACCTTCTTACTTAGTTGACCTTGAACTTGTTACTCTGGCCGTTCTATCCTGAAGGTATTGAGAGACCCAATTGGATAAACGACCCTGGATGCCAAGTCTAAAAAGCTTGTTCTTTAAACCCTCTTGCCAAACCCTATCAAAAGCCTTCTTCATGTCGACCCACACTGCCAGTGTGTGTTTCTTTTCTTGTAGAGCATCCTCTATTTCCTGTGCAATGTAGGTGACCATGTCATCCTGGAGAGTAAAATACAAAGCAAATGAGATAGACAAAGATTAAAGCGAACGCAGAACATCAAGAAATTGACAGGATAATGTGGAGAGGCATACTGTCAAGGCAAGAGACAGAATGAAATGGCTATCCATGGTAGCCAACCTTCGATGCAGAAACTGGAACAAGGTGATGATCATAGCAAATCAGGAAAAAGAATTTAAAAAAGAACACGGGGATAGTGAATGAAAAAACAAGGAACCGGAATCGGAAGTGAATTACTGTAGAATCGACTTTACTTAGTTATCACTTCCAGCAGGAAAATGAGAATCGAGGCAATCAGTGCAATTCTGTGCTGGCTATTTGAGGCCCCATTCATTATCGTTTCAGACGTTCAGCGTATGCTACGAAAGGTTCGAAACGGAAGCTACGTCACGATTTGATCAAATATTTACAGACCTTAACCTTCGGAGACTTGTGTAGATCTACTGTGTTTGTAATTCAGAAAGCAACGACAATATCCACGTGGCCGGGTAATTCTTATAATTAGGATGTGTTTCATTGACACAAGGTATATTATTCATATTTTTAGCGTTGATTTCACAACACTCCGGTCACATCCATAGGTAACCAGTCAGTTTAAAAAACATCAAGAGATGTGTCCACACTAATAGTTTCAGTGTTTGTTATGTATGTCATTACACATGGATAAATGTAGACTTTCTGCTGCGTGCATTTTCTGGCCGATTTATTTGAGGTTCGTGCTTTGCTCGTATCGCTCCAGCCCGCACTCAGCTCTTCTTTGCAGAGTTCCTACACAAGATGACACATACACACTTTCAAAACATAAATTGATTTGGAGGGGACGCCACCTGATGTGTAGGCACATCGTTTTTGGTTACCTTAGTGTTCTTCATTTTATGTCTGGGTTTACACCCTTAGCTTTACACATTCAATACTCTCGCACGAGACTGTGGGTTTGACAGTCACAGTTAGTACTGTAGTAGTACGTCGGTAGCAGGCGAAGCTGATCTGACAATCATCATCCTCATCATCAAGTACCGGGCTTGCTGGCGTAGGTGATCATGTCTCTCCACAACTTTCGATCTCGACAGTTATTTATAATTTCTGTTTTTGACTTTCTACCAAGCCATTCTTTTAATCTGTCTGGTATCTTTTCTCTTACTTCCCTCTAACTCCTCGTCCCTCAATTTTCCCAGTTGTTACAATATATTCCAGCTGTTCTCTTCTCAATCCATGGCAAAAAAAATGATGATTGTTTCTTCCTAATGTTGAAAATTAGCTCTATTCTTGCTTTGACCTCTTTCAGAACATGTTCATTACTCTTCTTAGCTGTCCATGGTATTCTCAAAATTCTTTTGTAAAACCACATTTCTACAGACTCCAGTGATTTTCTTGTCTGTTGTCCTTTTGTCCATGTTTCACATCCATATGTTAAGACTGGCTCTACATAACATTTAAGAACTCTTTTTCTTGTTTCTATTGTCAAAAATCGATTGCACAGTATCTTCCTCATTTTTTTAAAGCTGCTTTTGCCTGAGCCATTCAGCATCTCACCTCTGTTATATATTTTCCATCTGAGGTTAACAAAGTTCCCCAATATTTGCTTAGTGTATAGATTTAACAAGCTTGGTGATAGGATGCATGCCTGTCTTACTCCTCTTTTTATATCTATGGGTGTAGATTTCTCTTTGTTATGTTTTATTATTGCTGTTTGCTCCCAGTATAGATTACATATTAGTGGTATGTCTATCTTATCTAGATGTATTTTAGCCATTCTATGAGTTGTTTGTCGTGCATTCTATCAAAAGGTTTGGTGTAGCCTATGAAGCAGACATATGTCGGTTTGTTTACTTCTGTGTACTTTTCGATTAATGTTCTCATGCAGAATATGGCTTCTTTTGTCCCACTATTTTTGCTAAATCCAAATTACTGCTCATTTAATTCAGTATTGATTTTATTCTGAATGCTTCATTGTTTAACTTTTAGCAAGAGTTTTGTAACATGGCTCATTAGGGTTATTATTCTAAAATCACTACTTTTAACTGCACCATTCCTTTTAGACAATGCAATGAAAGTTGATGATATATATACTTGATTCAATAATATCAGGTTAATAGTCCCTTTACTCCACAACTTCAGCTCTATCTTACCCCTATCTGGCTCGATACAACCACTCATCTTATTTAATTCTATAAATTCAGATCTCAAAGTCCACTTGGTTTCATAAAATCCGCACTCAATGTCCATTTGATTTTATAAGTCCACGTGTCTACGTAAAGAGGAAGGAAAAATCTTACTCATTTTTTCATTAATTTATTCTCAAGTTCATTATAAGAATGTTTGCAGGGCTTCCTTGAGTCAATTTTCTATCAGCGAAAGAAACTGGGAAAATGTTGCTGCAAATCGTAGCACGTACAGAGCAAAAATAAAAAAATGGCACAGCAACTTTCGAGACAGTGCTGATATCAAATTCAGAAGACACAAGGCGCAAGAGAAAAGATACAAGGCCAGGTACCGCAAATACACCTTGCTCGTTCTGTGGACGGATCTGCCTGTCCAGGATTGGCAAATTCAGCCACGAGAGATGTTCAGTAAAGCAGCTCCCAGTTTGAGACACTAATGCTTTACCAAACTACTGACTTATAATGATTGCCTGCTAGCAACCGACGCCAAAGGTTATATACATATATTTTCTCAAGTTCGACGTAAATTATTCTTCAAACACCTCCACCCCTTCCCTCCCACCAAAAAAATAACATCCAGTCGATACACACAGACAAACACACCTTTTATCACGAATACTGTCTGGTAACGCAATTATTATGATGTGTGTTCACGAAACAATCTCGAGAGATCAGTCATCCCATGTCTATATTGGAAATATATTTGTCACTAATCGGTGTTGTTCAGTGCATAATGAAAGCTTTCGACTGGTAATGTCCTAGAAATAAGACAACAGCGTTATAGTCAAACGTATTTACAAGGCACACAAGAGGAGCTCAAAAGAAACACCAGAAAGAAACAGTCAACAATTTTCAGGCACATCATGAGAAGAGGAAAGTTGTAATACATGTAACAACTGGTAGAAAAGGGAAAGTGAGATCATGGACAACAAAGAGAGAAGATACTGGATAGCTTTGTGTCATGGCACTGAAAACAGCCAACAACAGAATTGATACCATATATTGTGGATAGAGAATTGTGGCAACATAATTGATACCATATATTGTGGATAGAGAATTGTGGACATGATCGCCTACGCCACTCGTTATAGCACATGATGATCGAAACCTTCCGGTCCAAAATATACGATTTTAACATACATTTTTGGTCTTTCTAACCTATCAGCTTTTTTTTCGACCTCTACACTTTCAGTTAGATTGAATAGTCAATTATCAGAGCCAGCTAAGAAACGTGGAGTTTTCTCTTTACCAGCTTTAGTTCACTTATCATGCAGCAATCAGTTTAGTCGATTTGAACCCAAATGCTATAAATTGGTATCTTGACCAATTTCTTAATCCTAGCTCATCCCAGCACACAACTCTCCCAACACTGAACACATCGCAACACTCAACTTTCCCAACACTGAACTCATCACAACACTCAACTCTCCCAATGCTCAACTCATCACAACACTCAACTTTCCCAACACTGAACTCATCACAACACTCAACTCTCCAACACTCAACTCATCACAACACTCAACTCTCTCAACACTGAACTCATCCCAACACTCAACTCATCTCAACATTTATCTCATCCCAAAACTCAACTTATACCCAAGGACACACCCAACACCCAACTTTTACCAGCACCCAGCTCATGCCAACACCCAACTTTTACCACCACCCAGCTCATACCAAAACCCAACTTCTACCAGCACCCAGATCATGCCAACACCCAACATTTACCAGCACCCAGCTCATACCAACACCCAACTTTTACCAGCACCCAGCTCATACCAACACCCAACTTTTACCAGCACCCAGCTCATGCCAACACCCAACTTTTACCAGCACCCAGCTCATACCAACACCCAACTTTTACCAGCACCCAGCTCATACCAACACCCAACTTTTACCAGCACCCAGCTCATGCCAACACCCAACTTTTACCAGCACCCAGCTCATGCCAACACCAACTTTTACCAGCACCCAGCTCATGCCAACACCCAACTTTTACCAGCACCCAGCTCATGCCAACACCCAACTTTTACCAGCACCCAGCTCATACCAAAATCCAAACTCATTCAATTACCCAACTGTTTTCAACGCCATCTCATCCAAACAAACTCATCCCAACTCTTTCAAACACTCAACTCATACCAACACTCAAACCATACCAACACCCAACCCATACTAACACCCAACTCATACCAACACCCAACCTATATCAACACCCAACTCATCCCGACGCGTAACTCATCCCAACCAACTCATCCGAACACCCACATTTCAAAATATCCATCATATGCAACTCTGTATGTGGAAGGAACATAAGCGAATATTCCCTTCCAGAGGGATCGCATCTTCTAACATTACACTCACATACAAATAACCTGGCTAACTGTGTAGCCACATTGCCAACAGACCGTCCCATCAACACACACACATACACACAATTGTGTACATGCACGTGTGCCCAATAACAAACACATGCTCTCTTCCTTTGATCAAATCCCAGGCTGTGCATGCATCTTCCTCGAAATATTCTCTGTGCCCAAAATGGCTCCCACGCTCATGAAATTGTCTCTGGTTGTCCATGAAGTCTGTTCTGCATTCTTCAATCCTGTTTTTACCTTCTCCTGGATTTGCTTACCTCCTTTCCTTCTCTTGTCTTGTTTTTCCATTTATCTCAGTGTTACCAATATCTTATTGTTCATGTCTTCATTTGCTTATCTGTTTCGTTGACTGTTTTAATCGGGTTCCATGTTGTGTCTAGTTTAGTTCTTTCTTTTTGTGTTTCATTCATGTTGCAGTAATCTCGCTATTTTCTTTCAGCGGATATTTTACCTTTCTTCTGGTGTCTTTATTTGATTTTTTTCTGTTTCGTTATTGCTGTTTCGTTACTCTCTCTCTCTCTCTCTCGCTCTCTCTCTCTCTCTCTCTCTCTCTCTCTCTCTGCAATCTCGTTGTTTTCTTTCTCCAAGTCATATCTTTTATTTTAGTTGCTATTAATCTTCCCTTACCTAAATCTTTATATTTGCTAAATTTACATTCAACCGTGTTTGTCCGTCAAAGAGGTTAATCCCTATTTATATTGCACAGTAATGCCTTATTTCTATTGTATAAAACCTGCCTTATTTATATTGCACAATACCTAGCTGCCTTTTTATATTGCACAATACCTGTCTGATCTATATTGCACAATACCTGTCTGATCTATATTGCACAATACCTGTCTTATCTGTTACTGCACAATACATGTCTTATCTATTGTTGCACAATACCTGTCTTATCTATTGTTGCACAATACATGTCTTATCTATTGTTGCACAATACCTGTCTTATCTATTGTTGCACAATATCTGTCTTATCTATTGTTGCACAATAGCTGTCTTATCTAATGTTGCACAATATCTGTCTTATCTATTGTTGCACAATACCTGACTTATCTATTGTTGCACAGTATCTGTCTTATCTATTGTTGCACAATACCTGTCTTATCTATTGTTGCACAATACCTGTCTTATCTAGTATTTCACAATATCTGTTTTTTTCTATTGTTGCACAATACTTGTCTTATCTAGTATTGCACAATATCTGTCTTTTCTATTGTTGCTCAATACCTGTCTTATCTATTGTTGCACAATACATGTCTTATCTATTACTGCACAATAGCTGTCTTATCTATTGTTGCACAATACCTGTCTTATCTATTATAGCACAATACCTGTCTTATCTATTGTTGCACAACACCTGTCTTATCTATTAATGCACAATACCTGTCTTATCTATTGTTGCACAATACCTGTCTTATCTATTGTTGTACAATACCTGCCTTATCTATTGTTGTATAATACCTGCCTTATCTATTGTTGCACAAAACATGTATTATCTGTTATTGTTTACATTGAACAACACGATAAGTGTTATTGCAGCGAGTTGGCAGATTTTTGAAAATGTTTTCAAGGTTTTGAACATAAATGTTTGTTCAAAGTTCGTTAACCTTCGCTGTAGATGAAGTCGTTAATTTGATGGCTTCGTTTCAGACATTTTAGACGTTGGTAGCTAAGGACCTAACTTGTGCGTTGGATTGGAAATGACAAATTACCACCACTGTGTGTCTATATGTTTGGAATTGGAGTCATCAATGACGGCCTAACATCATCAAGTGCTATGACGATCATCATTTTCGGGAGGACGTGAACTCCCATGGTATATGGTGGATAGGCGGCAGGAACCATTGAAGGCTATGTCTGAAAAGTGTTCCTTCTTGCAGTTTCCTCATATTCCAATTCCGGCTTGTTGCAGGAGCTACTGAGTTAAGTGCTCTGTGCACACCGTGAGCTGTGTGTCTCATCCGTTTTGATCCTGCTTCGATATCCCGCTTGTTTACGATGAATGATGATATCGTATGACAGGGAACAGTTGGCTGTGTTCACTTTCTGCGCGGTTTCGCCTTATGTCTTTTGGCGTGTGCTGAAACTGCTACGATGGGGACTACAGTTACCTTTTTTTGTTTGGGAGATGAGTTGGTAATTCGGATGATTCCACTGGCACGGGCGGTTGAGCAATTATGGATTTTAATTCGTTTGCTGTGATGCCGAGGCCTTCCATAACCAATAACCAATAACCTGTCTTATCTATATAGTATAATACCTGCCTTATCTATTGTTGTACAATACCTGTCTTATCTATATTGCACAATACATGTCGTATCTATTATTGTACAATACCTGACTTATCTATATTGCACAATACCTGACTTATCAATATTGCACAATACCTGACTTATCTATATTGCACAATACCTGATTTATCTATATTAGCACAATACCTGACTTATCTATTATTGCACAATACCTGACTTATGTTTTATTGTACAATACCTGACTTATCTATTATTGCACAATACCTGACTTATCTATTATTACACAATACCTGACTAACTCTATTATTACACAATACCTGACTTATCTATTATTGCACAATACCTGACTTATCTATTATTGCACAATACCTGACTTATCTATTATTACACAATACCTGACTTATCTATTATTGCACAATACCTGACTATTCTATTATTGCACAATACCTGACTTATCTATTATTGCACAATACCTGACGTATCTATTATTGCACAATACCTGACTTATCTATTATCTTTGTTTCTTTGTCACAGTGAAAGCTTTATTTCTTTGTCACAATGGTAGCTTTATTTCATTGCCACAATGGTAGCTTTGTTTCTTTGTCACAATGGTAGCTTTATTTCTTTGTCACAATGGTAGCTTTGTTTCTTTGTCACAATGGTAGCTTTATTTCTTTGTCACAATGGTAGCTTTATTTCTTTGTCACAATGGTAGCTTTGTTTCATTCTCATAATGGTAGCTTTGTTTCTTTGTCACAATGGTAGCTTTATTTCTATGTCACAATGGTAGCTTTGTTTCTTTGTCACAATGGTAGCTTTGTTTCTTTCTAACAATGGTAGCTTTTTCTTTCATTGTCACAATGGTAGCTTTGTTTCTTTGTCACAATGGTAGCTTTGTTTCTTTGTCACAATGGTAGCTTTATTTCTTTGCCGCAATGGTAACTTTATTTCTGTGTCACAATGGCATCTTTTTGTTTGTCACAATGATAGCTTTGTTTCTTTGTCACAATGGAAGCGTTGTTTCTTTGTCACATAGGTAGCTTTATTTCTATGTCACAATGATAGCTTTGTTTCTTTGTCACAATGGAAGCTTTGTTTCTTTGTCACATAGGTAGCTTTATTTCTATGTCACAATGGTAGCTTGTTTCATTCTCGCAATGGTAGCTTTGTTTCTTTGTCACAATGGTAGCTTTATTTCTATGTCACAATGGTAGCTTTGTTTCTTTGTCACAATGGTAGCTTTATTTCATTGTCACAATGGTAGCTTTGTTTCTTTTTCACATTGGTAGCTATATTTCTTTGTCACACTTGTAGCTTTGTTTCTCTGTCACAATGGTAGCTTTGTCTCTTTGTCACAATGGTAGCTTTATTTCTTTGTCACAATGGTAGCTTTGTTTCTTTATCACAATGGTAGCTTTTTTTCTTTGTCAAAATGGCAGCTTTATTTCTTTGTCACAATGGCAGCTTTGTTTCTTTGTCACAATGGCAGCTTTGTTTCTGTGTAACAATGGCAGTTTTGTTTTTTTGTCACAATTGTAGCTTTGTTTCTTTGTCACAATGATGGATTTATTTCTTTGTCACAATGGCAGCTTTTTTTCTTTGTCACAATGATAGTTTTGTTTCTTTGTCACAATGGTAGATTTATTTCTTTGTCTCAATGGTAAAAGTCCGATATATGTTACATAATAGCAGCCCTGTTTCTTTCACATGGTTTTAAGCCTTTTTATGCTGTATAGCAGCTTTTTATTTATATTTCACAGTGATAGCTTTATTTCTTTGTCACAATGGTAGCTTTATTTCTTTGTCACAATGGTAGCTTTATTTCTTGTCACAATGGTAGCTTTGTTTCTTTGTCACAATGGTAGCTTTATTTCTCTGTCACAATGGTAGCTTTGTTTCTTTGTCACAATGGTAGCTTTGTTTCATTGTCACAATGGTAGCTTTGTTTCTTTGTTACAATGGTAGCTTTATTTCTATGTCACAATGGTAGCTTTGTTTCTTGTCACAATGGTAGCTTTGTTTCATTGTTACAATTGTAGCCTTGTTTCTTTGTCACAATGGTAGCTTTGTTTCATTGTCCCAATGGTAGCTTTGTTTCTTTGTCACAATGGTAGCTTTATTTCTATGTCACAATGGTAGCTTTGTTTCTTTGTCACAATGGTAGCTGTATTTCTTTGCCGCAATAGTAGCTTTGTTTCTTTGTCACAATGGCATCTTTTTTGTTTGTCACAATGATAGCTTTGTTTCTTTGTCACAATGGTAGCTTTATTTCTTTGTCACAATGGTAGCTTTGTTTCTTTGTCACAATGGTAGCTTTATTTCTTTGTCACACTTGTATCTTTGTTTCTTTGTCACAATGGCAGCTTTGTTTCTTTATCGCAATGGCAGCTTTGTTTCTTTGTCACAATGGAAGCTTTGTTTCTTTGTCACAATGGCAGCTTTGTTTCTTTCTAACAATGGTAGCTTTTTCTTTCTTTGTCAAAATGGTAGCTTTATTTCTTTGTCACAATGGCAGCTTTGTTTCTTTGTCACAATGGTAGCTTTATTTTTTTTTCACAATGGTAGATTTATTCCTTTGTCACAATGGTAGCTTTATTTCTTTGTCGCAATAGCAGCATTATTTCTTCGTCACAATGGCAGCTTTGTTTCTTTGTCGCAATGATAGCTTTATTTCTTTGTCACAATGGTAGCTTTTTTTCTTTGTCACAATGGTAGCTTTGTTTCTTTGTCACAATGGTAGCTTTGTTTCTTAGTCACAATAGTAGTTTTATTTCTTTGTCACAATGGTAGCTTTATTTTTTTTTGTCACAATGGTAGATTTATTCCTTTGTCACAATGGTTGCTTTGTTTCTTTGTCGCAATAGCAGCATTATTTCTTCGTCACAATGGCAGCTTTTTTTCTTTGTCGCAATGATAGCTTTATTTCTTTGTCACAATGGTAGCTTTTTTTTTGTCCCAATGGCAGCCATATTTCTTTGTCACAATGGTAGCTTTGTTTCTTTGTCACAATGGCAGCTTTATTTCTTTGTCACAATGGCAGCTTTGTTTCTTTGTCACAATGGTAGCGTTGTTTCTTGTCACAATGAGAAGTCTTATTTCTGCTTCGCAATCATTACCATCATGTACGATGTCTGCTGGCTCAGGTGATCATGTCTCTCCACAAATTTCGATATCTACAGTTAGTTATTTAACATTTCTTTTCTTGACCTTCTGCCGTGCCATTCTCTAAAGCTGCATGGTATCTTTTCCCTTTGCTTTCCTCTCTTTCGTCCCTCAATTATCCCAGTTGTTACAATATATATCAGCTGTTCCCTTCTCATTACATGGCCAAAATAATTTGATTGTTTCTTCCTAATATTGGATATTATCTCTCTTTTTGCTTTGGCCTATTTCAGAAAGTTTTTATTTCTCCTTAGCTGTCCATGCTTTTCTCAACATTCTTCTGTAAAGCCACATTTCTACAGCCTCTGGTGATTTTCTTGTTTGTTATTCTATTGTTCATATGATTCACATCCATATGCTTCACAATAGTAGTCATATTTCTGTTGTACGGTGGTAGTTGTATTTTTATTTCATAGTGATAGCGCTATTTCATTTGTACAGTAGTATCACTTTTTCTGTAGCACAGTGGTAGCCTGTTTCTGTTGCATAGTGCTAGCCTTACCTGTATTCTGTAGTAACTTCTTATCTCTATTGCGCAGTATCTGTCTTACTTCCGGAGCGCTATATTTTGATTATTTCATAGTCATCAAGTGTCTGCTGGCGAAGGTAATCATCAGATCGCTTCCCAACAACTTTCTCGCTCCGCGATTGTTTTTTTTTGTTTGTTTTGTTGTTGATTTCCAACAAAACTTTCTCTAAATTTATTTGGTATCTTTTCTTTCTACTTCTCGCTATACTTCTTCCTTCGGTTTTCCATCGTACAATAAATATTGCAACCATTCCCTTCTTTTTAGATGGTAAATAAATAGTGATCTTTGTTCTCCTGATGTTGATAACAAGTTTATTTTTCCTCTTTCAGATCGCCTTCATTTCTTTATTCATTTGCCTATGGTACTTAGATCATTCTTCTGCAAAACCATCTCTGTTTTATCCGTGAATGTTTAAAAATCTCTTATTAGATTGTCCAAACTTCACGTTATGACTAGCTCCACTTAACACAATAAGAGCTTTATTCCCCTTCCCCATTGTAGACTAACATTTTTCATTGTTTGGAATTCTGCCTAGACAGAGGTATCCTGCAACTCTGATCTGTTGTATCAATGTATTTCAGTTCATTGACCAGTTTTACAGCCGATGAGCTCGCTGACAGCTCTGACACTGAGTGTGGCCTGGTTCTGGACAAAGAGGACATCGCCAAGTGTTTTCTTCATTCCTTAAAATAAAAGGATGAGTAGATAAATATTAAGAGACTGTTAAAGTCTAAAGGTGGAAATAGTTCTGGTCGATCTGGATTGCTTAACGGGAAAAACACATACATCTACAATCAACAACTTACAGGAGCAATGTGTCTGCATGCGCTTCAAGAAATGCTGGGACGGGGTGGTGGAGCTGATATGGGGGCGCCCCGACTGCTTTGAAACTTATTCAGATTGAAGAGAATGTAATACAACAGACCATTTTAAGAGAATATGTTGTTGTTGTTGTTGCATTCGCCAGCTTTCAACTCTGATGACGTCTCTAGCGACTAGGAACAGAGATTTGAGTTTCTGACTAGGAACATTAAGAGAATATTGAGTTTCTGAGTTTCTGACTAGGAACATTAAGAGAATATTGAGTTTCTGAGTTTCTGACTAGGAACATTAAGAGAATATTGAGTTTCTGAGTTTCTGACTAGGAACATTAAGAGAATGTTGATTTTCGAGTTTCTGACTAGGAACATTAAGAGACTATTGAGTTTCTGAGTTGCTGACTAGGAACATTAAGAGACTATTGAGTTTCTGAGTTGCTGACTAGGAACATTAAGAGACTATTGAGTTTCTGACTAGGAACATTAAGAGACTATTGAGTTTCTGACTAGGAACATTAAGAGAATGTTGATTTTCGAGTTTCTGACTAGGAACATTAAGAGACTATTGAGTTTCTGACTAGGAACATTAAGAGAATGTTGATTTTCGAGTTTCTGACTAGGAACATTAAGAGACTATTGAGTTTCTGAGTTGCTGACTAGGAACAATAAGAGACTATTGAGTTTCTGACTAGGAACATTAAGAGACTATTGAGTTTCTGAGTTTCTGACTATGAACATTAAGAGACTATTGAGTTTCTGAGTTTCTGACTAGGAACATTAAGAGACTATTGAGTTTCTGACTAGGAACATTAAGAGACTATTGAGTTTCTAAGATTCTGACTAGGAACATTAAGAAACTATTGAGTTTCTGACTAGGAACATTAAGAGACTGTCGAGTTTCTGAGTTTCTGACTAGGAACATTAAGAAACTATTGAGTTTCTGAGTTTCTGACTAGGAACAATAAGAGACTATTGAGTTTCTGAGTTTCTGACTAGGAACAATAAGAGACTATTGAGTTTCTGAGTTTCTGACTAGGAACAATAAGAGACTATTGAGTGTCTGAGTTTCTGACTAGGAACAATAAGAGACTATTGAGTTTCTGACTAGGAACATTAAGAAACTATTGAGTTTCTGAGTTTCTGACTAGAAACAATAAGAGACTATTGAGTTTCTGACTAGGAACAATAAGAGACTATTGAGTTTCTGACTAGGAACATTAAGAAACTATTGAGTTTCTGAGTTTCTGACTAGGAACAATAAGAGACTATTGAGTTTCTGACTAGGAACAATAAGAGACTATTGAGTTTCTGACTAGGAACATTAAGAGACTATTGAGTTTCTGAGTTTCTGACTAGGAACAATAAGAGACTATTGAGTTTCTGACTAGGAACAATAAGAGACTATTGAGTTTCTGACTAGGAACATTAAGAGACTCTTGCGTTTCTGAGTTTCTGACTAGGAACATTAAGAGAATATAGTATAACAGTTAAGTTTTAAGTGAATCTCTCTCTCTCTCTCTCTCTCTCTCTCTCTCTCTGTCTCTGGATCAAGACTCAATCAGAGTAGGATTTCAGACTCTCTCATGAAATCAGCTGATTACCTGTTAAAACGATGCACTGTTTTCTGCGCCAGTGGCCCAGTACATCCGATTTCAGCCAGCATTTTATTCAGGTTTGCTTTCCCTAGTCTTTGATTGTCCCCAATCTTCCTGCAAGGCAGCAGATTGTCTTTTCTGTAGGGGAATATAATATAACACATCATTTTAAAGAGAATATAATATAACAGACCAGTTTTAAGAGATTATAATATATTAGACCATTTTAAAGAGAATATAATATAACAGACCAGTTTTAAGAAATTATAATATATTAGACCATTTTAAAGAGAATATAATATAACAGACCAGTTTTAAGAGAATATAATATAACACACCATTTTAAAGAGAATATAATATAACATACCAGCTTTAAGAGAATATAATATAATAGACCAGTTTTATTTTCAATCCCTTATACTCTACTGTGCAACTGTAACCAGCTCATGTTCCTCATATGTGTACTTCTATGAACAAATTATCCGTCTACTGATTTAAAACAGCCAGTGTATTTTGAGTGAGTATGTGTTTTTCCTTCCCCTTAAATAGCATTTTGTGACACAGACATGCGTGTCTCTTTTATGACTACATTTCGATCTCTTTACAATCCTGATTTAGCAATATTTGTTTTGTTTCATTCCTTTCATTTGTTATTTGTCAATTTGGTCTTTCATATTCGCATTTGTCTTCTTTATTCTTTCTGTTTGTGTCTATCAGTACAAAATGTCGCCTGTTATTGATTTCTTCTTTAAAGTGTTTATTATTTTGTATCATGATCTCTTGTTATGTTCCTTCTATTGTTTATCATAACATTTTCTATTCTTGATACTTTCATTGTTTTTTTCTGCTACAATGTTATCATCATCATCATCATTATCATCATCATCACTATTGTCATCATCACCACCACAGCCATCATCATTAGCACCATCATCGTAATAATACTAATAATAATAATCATCATCTAGCTTGTCCCTGTTGGTATTTGGCTCCTATAACAGTCCTATTCGAAATGTTCAGCTTCTGCAATGGTCAATCCCAGCTGGGATGTGCTATATTTCCCACACATTTCTTGTAGGCTTTCCTTTCTCTCGTTTACATGAAACTATACCCTCTTTAATTACTTTACTTTTTTCTGTTTTTCTGTTCTTTTTAACCAGTTTACTGTAATTTTACGTTCTTTCAAAATCGACATACGGTTTCTTTTCTCCGTCAATGGTATTCTTTGTGTTCTTTTGTAACACTTGCATTCACATACATTGATGCATATTTCAGCAGATCTGTCAGTTGCTCATGTTTCACTTTTTATGTTGTTTTAAGTTGAAATATAGATTGTTAAAAGTCTAAACTGTTGCTTTTTTATTATTCCTTGTCCTATATTGTGCAGCTGTTTTAATTTATTCATAGCTATGTTCAGTCTTCTTTTGATCTGATATACTTTGTTTTTTTTTTTACCAGTGGACCAAGATATTACAAACTGATTATACTTTCTATTATATATTGTCACTTTTTGTACCAGTACTGAATTGTGATGTTCTACCACTCATGTACCTTATTATCCAATTTCAGTAATTCGAAATTTAATTTGACTCATGTACCTTATTGTCTCATATCAATAATTCGAAATTTTATTTGACTCCTGTACCTTATTGCCTCATTTCAGTTATTCGAAATTTAATTTGACTCATGTACCTTGTTGCCCCATTTAAGTAATTCGAAATTTAATTTGACTCCTGTACCGTATTGCCCCATTTAAGTAATTCAAAATTTAATTTGACTCCTGTATCTTATTGCCTCATTTAAGTAATTCGAAATTTAGTTTGACTCCTGTACCTTATTGTCTCATTTAAGTAATTCGAAATTTAATTTGACTCATGTACCTTATTGCTTCATTTCAGTAATTACCTTATTGCCTCATTTCAGTAATTCGAAATTTAATTTGACTCATGTACGTTATTTCTTCATTTCAGTAATTCGAAATTTAATTTGACGTAATCGCGGCCGTTTCTGTTGTTTTATAAATATTTGTCTGGGTTTTCTATGAACAGTACATGATTCGCCATTGTAATCTGTTCCTGGCCTAGTTTTCACAGATATCAGACTGTGGGTCTACTGTTTATCAACGTGTAATCAATTTGATTACGAGTGCTAGTTATTTCCCTGCCTTTCCTAATCCAAATGTATCTTGAATAATGTCCAATCCAGGTGGTTCCACACCATCAGGCCGTGTGTTCTTGCCCATTCAATTAGTTTGTCACATCCCTCATTTCTTTTAATGATTCCACTATATATATTTACAGTGTCTGACTTGTATTTTGCTTCTACACTATGTTGGCCTTATTTGTTGGCACAGTACTTACCTTTCTTATTAAAAGCTAATTACAAAACATTGTATATTACAGCTTAACAAAGTAAGACACAACTAAACAACAATTATCTTCACCTTTTACGATTATATAATTATAAATTTATATTTGTTCTAGTTTTATTTCCATTGTGCAGTGTCTACCTTTTTATGTTACACATAGTCTACCTTATTTATGTTACACATAGTCTACCTTATTTATGTTACACAGAGTCTACCTTATTTATGTTACACAGTCTACCTTATTTATGTTACACAGAGTCTACCTCATTTATGTTACACAGAGTCTACCTTATTTATGTTACACAGAGTCTACCTTATTTATGTTACACAGTCTACCTTATTTCTTTTTCAGTGTCTACCACGTTTCTGCTTCACGGTATCTGTCTTGTATTTCTATTTCACAGGGCCTGTCTTACTTCTATTTCACAGGGCCTGACTTATTTCTAGTCTACAGGGCCTGCTTTATTTCTATTTCACAGGGCCTGATTTATTTCTATTTTACATGGCCTACCTTATTTCTATTTCATGGCCCTGCCTTACTTCTATTTCACAGGGCCTGCCTTATTTCTATTTCACAGTGCCTGCCTTATTTCTATTTCAAGGGCCTGCATTATTTCTATGTCACATGGCCTGCCTTATTTATATTTCACAGGGCCTGCCTTACTTTTATTTCAAGGGCCTGCCTTATTTCTATTTCAAGGGCCTGCCTTATTTCTATTTCATTGGCCTGCCTTATATCTATTTCAAGGGCTTGCCTTTTTGCTATTTCAGAGGACATTTCTTGCTTCTGTTTCACTGACTCTGCCTTGTTTAGTTTTCCACAGAGCATGCTTTATTTCTTTTCATAATTTTATGTCTTTATTTCCATTTCAGAGTGTTTACAACTATTGCTCATTGTATCCTACAAGTAAACTAAACAGCGTCTACATTATTTCTGCTGCACTCTGTGGTCCACAATCATACTTCACATCTCCAGCCATATTTATATTTCACTGCATTTGTCTTAATTCTTTTTCACAGTGTTCATCCTCTATAACACATTGTCAGCCTTAGTTCTACTGGCTTATGTCTGCCTTTATATCATTTCACTGTCTGCTTCACTTCTATTTCACAATGTCTGATATATTTCTATTTCACGATACCTGTCGTTTTTTATCAACATTGTATATGATGACTAATATAGTACCTCGGGGCTTAGAAACTATTTTACTTCACTAAAGCACGTGCATAGTGCCTGTTGCAGCTTTAGTTGTATTTTGTATAAGGCACATCGTTTATTTTTCCGTTACCTATATACGATATTCTTACAGATCATGTTGCAACTGTGTTATTATGCGGCATACATAATAAAAGAGAAAACAGCTATAACAAAGTTGTTATGAATAACTAATTGAGAAGCGCGACGGCTGGTGTGCGCTGGTTTGCATTGCTGACATTTAGCTTCGCGTCAAGCCGACAGATGGCGCTACTATATCGAATAAGGTTGCGTGGTAGTGTTGCTAATACAGTGTAAAGACATTTCATTAACAAAATAACGCAACATTACAAACGCTTTTAAAAGGTCGCTGATTCTTATAAATAAATTCAAATACTATTAAAAAATTTTTTTTTAAATTGCAATTTGATAGTTGATCAATTGTTAAGATGTCTTTCTCGCAGTAATGGGTACATTATAGGAGTATCTGGTACACTGAGATTTGTTCCTTAGCGTAGTAATCTGCCTTCAGCCAGAATTTCTTTGAAATTGGTTTACTTATGTATCTGTAGTTTGCATCTCATCTTGCGGTTTTAAAATGGCGTTAAATAGGCTAGATGCGTTGAGTTATCTTTTACAGCAAACTGAGATATTTTGCATCTCATGGCTTAATGCATCCGACTTCAGTACGCTGTTTTGAGCACTGGGTTAGCTTTCCTCTTTGACTAACTTGGCAGGAGAGGTTAGTTTGTTACCAGGTGCACTATGGGATTGTGGAGTAGGGCCTGGGTCTGTTATGCTTCACTGAATCTGACATCAACAGTCAGTTATGAGTTGTTAACCATTCACATCCTAGTTAAAGTTTGCAGTTTGGGCCCAGACTGCCTCACTAATCTGTTTCTACCTATCATTAATGCAAGGCAGCATGGTTTGCAGTCAGAGCCGATTCCCATAGGAATGCGGGCTTACCGTGTTACGGAATATTCAAGAATCGATTTGATTTCACGTTCTCCAAATATTATGTTGATTATCCTACTCTTATGTTGATTATCATACTCTTATGTTGATTATCCTACTCTTATGTTGATTATCCTACTCTTATGTTGATTATCCTACTCTTATATTGATTCTCCTACTCCTATGTTGATTATCGTACTCTTATATTGATTTTCCTACTCCTATGTTGATTATCCTACTCTTATATTGATTCTCCTACTCCTATGTTGATTATCCTACTCTTATATTGATTCTCCTACTCCTATGTTGATTATCCTACTCTTATATTTATTATCCTATCGTATGTTGATTATCCTACTCTTATATTGATTCTCCTACTCCTACGTTGATTATCCTACTCTTATGTTGATTCTCCTACTCCTATGTTGATTATCCTACTCTTATATTGATTCTCCTACTCCTATGTTGATTATCCTACTCTTATATTGATTCTCCTACTCCTATGTTGATTATCCTACTCTTATGTTGATTCTCCTACTCCTACGTTGATTATCCTACTCTTATATTGATTCTCCTACTCTTATGTTGATTATCCTACTCTTATATTGATTCTCCTACTCTTATGTTGATTATCCTACTCTTATGTTGATTCTCCTACTCCTATGTTGATTATCCTACTCTTATATTGATTCTCTACTCCTACGTTGATTATCCTACTCTTATATTGATTCTCCTACTCTTATGTTGATTATCCTACTCTTATATTGATTCTCCTACTCTTATGTTGATTATCCTACTCTTATGTTGATTCTCCTACTCCTATGTTGATTATCATACTCTTATATTGATTCTCCTACTCCTACGTTGATTATCCTACTCTTATGTTAATTCTCCTACTCCTATGTTGATTATCCTACTCTTATATTGATTCTCCTACTCTTATGTTGATTATCCTACTCTTATGTTGATTCTCCTACTCCTATGTTGATTATCCTACTCTTATATTGATTATCCTACTCTTATATTGATTATCCTACTCCTATGTTGATTATCCTACTCTTATATTGATTCTCCTACTCTTATGTTGATTCTCCTACTCTTATATTGATTCTCCTACTCTTATATTGATTCTCCTACTCTTATATTGATTCTCCTACTCTTATGTTGATTCTCGACAAGACAGATCATGCTTCTCTTACATGGTATTTTCATGAAATTGTCTACTCTGTTCTTCCTTTGTCACAGTACACGTTGGCCATGGCTTAATATGAAACATATCTTCTGATGTTTTCTGGTGATATTCTATAGGATAACGGATTTTATATTTTGAATATGTCATCGTATTAGTCTTAACATATGGATATGAATCATGGGCAGTAGGACAACAGACAAGAAAAGCACTGAAGTCTGTAGAAATGTGGTTTTATAGAAGAATGTTGAAAATACCATGGACAGCTAAAAAGAGTAATGAAAACGTTATGAAAGAGGTCAAAGCAAAAAGAGAGCTAATTTTCAATATTAAGAAGAAACAATCATCATTTTTTGGGCCATGTAATGAGAAGGAAACAGCTGGAATATATTGTGACAACTGGGAATATTGAGGGACGAAGAGATAGAGAAAGTAAAGAGAAAAAATACCAGACAGCTTAAGAGAATGGCTTGGCAGAAGGTCAACAACAGAAATGATAAATAATTGTCGAAATTCAAAGTTGTGGAGAGATATGATCACCTACGCCAGCAGACCTGGTACTTGATGATGATGATGACGTCATTATATTAATGAAAATGTTCATTTTTGTTCTGAGAAAATGAATCAAAACAAAGTAACGATTTTCATTGCCGTGGAATTCCAGAAGGCACAAGATTATTTGTTTAAAATCATGATTTTAAAAGAGAACAAAATTTCACGAAAACTTTTTTTTTTTGCTGCTACTAAAAATGTCTAATCTGTAAACACACCTCTTATAACTTGTTTTATTTTACGTTAGCTACAAATCTGAAACAAGTGCAACGTTTAAAATATTTGGGCACAATAATAACAGCAGATGGAAGATGCACCACAGAAATAAGAGGCAGAACAGCTAAGGCCATAATAGCATTTCAGGAAATGAAAAATATCGTATGCAGCAAGTCTATGTCATAGAAGTGAGATAGAGAGTTCATCGTTGCTATATAGAACCAATTCTGACCTATGGAAGCGAATCATGGACAGTAGACAAACAAATGAAAAGACGATTAGAGACCACAGAGATGGGATTTCTCAGAAGACTGTTGAAAGTTTCCCGGACAGCTACAAAGACCAATGAGGAAATTCTCAAAGAGGCCAACACAAAAAGGGAGCTCCGAAAAAACATCAGAAGGAAACAATCATCATTTTACAGGCACATCATGAGAAGAGGAAAGTTGGAAATCTTGGTTACGATTGGAAAAATAAAAGGAAAGAGAGATCGCGGATGACAATGAGAGAAAATACTGGATAGCTTGGTGTCATGGCATGGAAATCAGTCAACAACATAACTGACACGATGTACTGTATATAGAAGATTGTGGAAGGACATGATCGCCTACGCGAACTGGTATGGCACATAACGACGACGATGATGATGATGGTATAAACTATTAAAGTATCGGAGATGATGAATTAAATATTATTCACTTTTTCTTTCCTAAATTATGAGCTATACAGAGGTGAAACAACAACCATTCATGTCATGCTTATGGATTATAACAAAACAAGCGGAACAATCGTGTAGATAGTATTAGTTATCTCCAACACTCAACACATCCACGCACTTATAACAGTATATAGTAATGCTATGAAAAATGTACTCATATAAAAACAACTAACACCATAAATAATGGTTCCATAGATAAAATTAAGAATAGCAAAATGTTATATCTGCTTATCATTCCTGTATGGTGCAGAAACATGGACATTAGACAAGAAAACATAACAGAAAATTGAAGCCTTTGAAATGTGGATTTATAGAAGAATATGAAGAATTGGTTTGCAAGGAGAGAAAACAAACGATGAAATCTTAAAAGAATTAAAAATCAAAAGCGAACTACTAAACACAATTCAAACAATACAAATGAGATTTGTGGGGCATGTTAATAGATCAGCAACCTATTGAAAGTAATCTTGAAAGGGGAAATACACGGCATAAGAGGCAAGAAGCAGATCAAGCCTAACATGGACGAGTGACATCAATAGGTGGACAAGTCAGCTTATAACAACCAACATTATCATAGCAAAAGACAGAGCGGAATGGGGTTTCATGGTGGCCATCCATCGATGTGGAGATGGCACTCGATGATGATGTTAGGGGAAGCAAATGATATAACTTCATAAACAATGTTTTTTTTTTCCTTCTAAATATTACTTGCAGTGTTTCCCTAGCACCAATGTTAGATTACATCCAGTCAGTTCTCTTTAGTTTATTTACACGATCATCAATGTTATCTCCTATGTTTAGGAACAAAAATAGCAGTTATCAGACCCTACTATAAACCATATCACAACAAATCTACGCTAATTATCGCCAATATCAGTGAGAACAGCATTTGTCTTCAGGCAAACTAGGCAGTAAACGGGGAGCGTAATATTCAAAGAGGACGGACAAATAATGATTGCATGAATAAATATGATAAATTATTCTTACTTCTAAGTTCTACTGACGGCCATACAAGAACTATACACAGGTTATTCAATATGCACGTAATCTATTAATAGTTTTATCACACTCTTTAAGGACGATAAAATAAATCAGTCCGCAGCAATATCCGGGCCACTTCATAATCAAGGACATAATTAATCATGTTGTTTAGTGATTACGGGTTTAGATTAACATTTTTCTTGGCCCTCATTCATCGACTTAGTCTAAGTATCATATCCTCAAGTGTCAGGTGCTGTTGTACAGGATAATAGACCATTCATTAGGAGGAGTAGTTCTAGCGTGGAGCCATGACACTGTTCTCTGGCACATGATCTAGTGTGTACATTTCCGTGTGGAGGGTTCCCAATTTGTGCGCCAAACCAGCAACTTATTATAGGGTCGACAAAATCGTCGGGATCGTGGCAATTGTTTATTTCAGGACTCGGTGAAAGTGTCTAAACCAGAAGTTGATGAAATTACATCAAGGTTCAACATAAATGGGGAGCCGCGATAGCTCTGTGGTGTATGAACTGGACTACAAAGGACAAGAGGTGGGGTTCGATCCAACCGACGGCTTCAGGGTCCACCCTGCCTTAAATGGGTACCGGATTTTTTTTCTGGGAAAGTAAAGCGGCACGGGCGTAATACCGACCACATTACCCCCCAAAATCAAATGCTGAAGGTCTGTAAAACTTATGGTCACTAACACCATATTCCCTATATACGCCACTTGGCGTGACGGGGCTCTTAACCTTTTTTTTTTTTTTTACTTTCAACATAAATGACTAACTCAGAAGTAGATGATTTACTTCAAGGTTCAACGGAAGTGACTAACTCAGAATTTGATGAATTACCTCAGGTTCAACAGAGAGTGATTAACTTAGAATTTGATGAATTACCCAGGGGTCAAAGGCAATGATTAACTCAGAAGTTGATGAATAAGCTCAGGGGCCAACAGAAGTGGCTTTCTCAGAAGTCGATGGATCACCTCAGGGGCCAATGGAAGAGGCTAACTCAAAAGTCGATGAATTACCTCAGGGCCGACAGAAGTGGCTAACTCAGAAGTTGATAAAATAGTTACTTTAGTGGTCGATGAAACCATATGCCTCAGGATTTGGAAATTGTGTACCTCGAAGGCTGACGAAGTGGTGTTCTTCAGATCCACCTAATCCTCTGGGATAATTGTCTACCTCAGTGGTCGATGAAATTGTTTACCTCAGAGATAAAGATAATTGTCTACCTCAGTGGTCGATGAAATTGTTTACCTCAGAGATAAAGATAATTGTCTACTTCAGTGGTCGATGAAATTGTTTACCTCAGAGATAAAGATAATTGTCTACCTCAGTGGTCGATGAAATTGTTTACCTCAGAGATAAAGATAATTGTCTACCTCAGTGGTCGATGAAATTGTTTACCTCAGAGATAAAGATAATTGTCTACTTCAGTGGTCGACGAAATTGTTTACCTCAGAGATAAAGATAATTGTCTACTTCAGTGGTCGATGAAATTGTTTACCTCAGAGATAAAGATAATTGTCTACTTCAGTGGTCGATGAAATTGTTTACCTCAGAGATAAAGATAATTGTCTACCTCAGTGGTCGATGAAATTGTTTACCTCAGAGATAAAGATAATTGTTTACAACAGGGATAAAGATAATTGTTTGCAACAGGGATAAAGATAATTGTTTACAACAGGGATAAAGATACTTGTTTACAAACGGGATAAAGATAATTGTTTACAACAGGGATAAAGATAATTGTTTACAACAGGGATAAAGATAATTGTTTACAACAGGGATAAAGATAATTGTTTACAAACGGGATAAACATAATTGTTTACAACAGGGATAAAGATAATTGTTTACAACAGGGATAAAATAATTGTTTACAACAAGGATAAAGATAATTGTTTACAACAGGGATAAAGATAATTGTTTACAACAGGGATAAAATAATTGTTTACAACAGGGATAAAGATAATTGTTTACAACAGGGATAAAATAATTGTTTACAACAGGGATAAAGATAATTGTTTACAACAGGATAAAATAATTGTTTACAACAGGGATAAAGATAATTGTTTACAACAGGGATAAAATAATTGTTTACAACAGGGATAAAGATAATTGTTTACAACAGGGATAAAGATAATTGTTTACAACAGGGATAAAGATAATTGTTTACAACAGGGATAAAGATAGTTGTTTACCTCGCGGGTCGATGAAATTGTTGAACTCCAGAGCTGATGAAATAATTGTGTGTTTCGGTGACGGCAGCAGTGTTTTAGAGAGTCATGTTGTCTCACGAACCAAATGTGTTGTTGTAATGGCTGTAGCATTCTCTAATCATGGTGAAGAGAAATGAAACTATCTGATGTCACATAATCTACGTACATAATCTTAATGTACGTTAGAAATAAAATTAAGAAGAGTGAAAATCTCATGGCCTGTACAATTCAAACATTAAATTTCTTGATATAATGGTTGTTCTTCAAACAAACGAACTGTACAGAGTACTAACTTTCTTTCATTTCTCCTTCTAGTTCTAAATATTATATTTTAAAATTATTATTTTTTTTTATTTTAAATACATATTTGTACGTGTGTTGTATATTGTTTCTGTTGAAGGTCTATTGCGCCGAAACGTCGTTCTGGCTTGTGTTGTCCACTTTTTGTACGTGAAAATTTAACCATCCCGTTTTTTTTTTCTTTTTTTTTTTCAATGCTTATTTGTTTCATTTCCTGTACAGAGAACTAACATCTGACTTGTTTGCCTTCAAGATAGGCCACTGTTCAAGTATGCTGTACCTGTGATAACTTCCTGCAGACGATACAATCATAGACATGCTACGTCATTCTGCGTAGTGCGATAAGCGTACGAAATTGAGCATGAAGACGATGAAGAAATACTATATTTGAAATTAGCAAAATAGAAACAATCATTGGTACTGCGGATTTCATGCTCAATGCTGGGATTTCTATTGTTATTAAGAAAGCGTTCTTAGATAAAAAAAAAAAAAAAAAAAAAACCAAGGATAATATGCAAGTAGAATAAATTTGTTCTCTTTTGCGACGAAGGAAAACAATCGTTCAATCAGCGTTATTACTTTGTTCAAAAGCCCAGAAAAGAAACTGCTTCGTTTCTAAGTGGGAGGGCGATAGAAAACTGTTGCAAAACTTGATCGTAAATGAGTGATGGAATTAGCACATACACGGATGATTGTTAGTTATGTCCAGGGTAATCATGTATTAATACAATTATGTTGTGTTGGAATATGGGTTTGTGGATTATCAATGACAGGGTGGTGAAATAACAAACGGGGAATAAAATAGAGAAATGTGATTACTGTTGTTTCATACTTGTATAATAATAATATATGGGTTTATATATAGAGAAAAATATGTTTGAAGGGTTTATTTATAGAAATGTATATTAGTCTGTAATTAGATATATGCATTTATATGAATTATTGTAAAAATATCTGATTGTGTAAACATTTTAGAGAAGATCAAATTAATTTGCAAAAAAATTGCGATCTGCTCTAGTTGATTATACAGAGTGTCTCACTTGCTACCGAACCCTGCATAGCCTCAATAATTGTAACGAGAAGAGATATTTTAACTATGAACAACAACAGCACGTTCATTTGTGGGAGAAAGTAAAAACAAAATATGTCTCTTTCGTGCGCGCGTTTAAAAGGGAGCTCCAAAAAAACATCAGAAATAAACAATTAACATTTTTCGACCGCATCATGATAAGAGGAAAATTGGAATACTTGGTTACAACTGGCAAAATACAGGGAAGGAGATATCACGGACGACAAAGAGAGAAGATACATTATTGCTTTGTGACAGTGTACAGAAAACAGTCAACAACATAATTGATACGATGTACTGTGGATAGAAGATTGTGCAAGGACTTCATCGACTACCCCAAACATTATAACACATGATGATTTATAACTTAAAAGTAATCTTATTACATTAGTGATAAGAAGCAATAGACGGAAGTCAACAACCCCGGTGTGTATTTACTCTTTTGTTCCCGTTTCTGCACATATAATAGCCTATTAGACAAGGGGCGGCTAGCCTCTTTTTGTCTCAGAATGAAATAATATCTAAATATGGCCCGGATTATATTAGATCAATTTGGTGGTACATGGCGGTATATTACAGAAGAATGGTTTATAATAAACGTTTTCCTTTTTTTTTGCTCTTCATAACTGAATGATAGAAGATAGACATATTTGGTCACAATTAGATTCGATTTATTCAATTGATTTGTTTGATTGTTTGGTATAATAGCTGAAAATCAATTAAATATGGTTGGGATAATCTCATTGGTGTTTCACTATCCCTCGCAACAATATATAATGTCACGTGAAAAGACACATGAAGGTCCAAATTGATAAATCGACTCAATAGTACTCACCAACGTGTGCTTTACATATATATATATGGGGGCCTCGGTAGCCTAATTGGGGAAAACATCCGACGGGGCTAACGACGTTCGGACAACCCATGTTCGCTTCCCGCTGGAAGTAGTGTGAATTGTACTTATGGTTAGAAAAAAAAGATACCCCCGCCGTCGACCCAGCGCTGGCAGAAATGGGTACCAGGGTAGTTCTCTGGGATGGTGAGAAATGCCGCCTCCCATCGTGAATTTCGATGCTTGAATTGACACTATCCAGAAGTCTCAGAACACTTCTGGATAGGGGGCCGAGCACATATTGGTGAAGACGCGCGTGCTAAGACGCTTCAAATCCCGTACTTTACTTTTATATATATACATATCTGTCGTATTCCAAACAAATATTATATGGCGTACTAAGGAATGGAAAGAGGTCAAAAGACAGACCAGTGCTAAGATATAAGGATATTTTTTTTGGCTTCCTTGAGTGAATTATCTATCACCGAAGGAAACTGGGAACAAATTGCCTGAAGATAGTACCACCTGGAGAACCAACATTTGAAAAAGCGGCACATCAACATTCGAGGCAGCACTGAATCCAAATTCAGAAGACAAAAGGTGCGGGAGAAATAACACGAGACCATGCACCACGAACATATCTTGTTCATTCTGTGGTCGAATCTGTCTATCCAATATTGACAGATTCAGCCACGAGAGAAGCAGTTCAGCAAAAAGACATCCAGCATAAGACACTATTATTTTTATACCCAACTATTGGCTTAGCATGACTGCTTGCTACCAACCGTCTGTCAAGGTGCCAAAGACCATACATATATAAACACAAATAGGATATTTCACTGGCTACCAAACCCGGAAGTTAAGTAAGGATTTAACCACTAAACACTCACTTCTCCAGACTATATCATGTTCCAGTTATCTTGTGTGGTCTTGTACCTGCTGTACACTAACAGTCACGAACAACAACCGTATTGTGTAAAATCTACATCCATATATAAAGTGAGAGGCGCTTAGGCAGACGGTGCTGCCCAGTGTCGCAACAATTAAGCATCACACACACACACACGAACTATCAACATAAAATATCGTGCCAGGTGCCGTAGGAGTTATTGTTTTCCCCCCACAACTTTCTCTCTGAGCTTGTTGTTATTTCTGTTAGTGATTTCCGGCCTGAAATGTTCTGGTATCATCTCATCCAGCTTTCTTCTAGATAAGCTGTTTCTTTCTCCATGTTCACTACATCGCCGCGCATAATAATTGTTTCTTTTTTCAATCTCATTACATCGCCACAAATAAAGACTGTTTCTTTTTTCAATCTCATTACGTCGCCACAAATAATGATTATTTCTTTTTTCAATCTCATTACATCGCCACAAATAATGATTTTTTTTTCTTGTTTCAATCTCATTACATCGCCGCAAATAATGATTTTTTTTTCTTGTTTCAATCTCATTACATCGCCACAAATAATGATTTTTTTCTTTTTCAATCTCATTACATCGCCCCAAATAATGATTATTTCTTTTTTCAATCTCATTACATCGCCACAAATAATGATTATTTCTTTTTTCAATCTCATTACATCGCCACAAATAAAGACTGTTTCTTTTTCAATCTCATTACGTCGCCACAAATAATGATTATTTCTTTTTTCAATCTCATTACATCGCCACAAATAATGATTTTTTTTTCTTGTTTCAATCTCATTACATCGCCGCAAATAATGATTTTTTTTCTTGTTTCAATCTCATTACATCGCCACAAATAATGATTTTTTTCTTTTTTCAATCTCATTACATCGCCACAAATAATGATTATTTCTTTTTTCAATCTCATTACATCGCCACAAATAATGATTTTTTTTCTTGTTTCAATCTCATTACATCGCCACAAATAAGATTTTTTTCTTTTTTCAGTCTCATTACATCGCCACAAATAATGACTTTTTCTTTTTCAATCTCATTACGTCGCCACAAATAATGATTTTTTTCTTGTTTCAATCTCATTACATCGCCACAAATAATGACTTTTTTCTTTTTCAATCTCATTACATCGCCACAAATAATGATTTTTTTCTTTTTTCAATCTCATTACATCGCCACAAATAATGGTTCTTTCTTCCTACCTCTTCATTCCATTGCCATTAACAAGGATTACTTCTTCTCTCTGTTTGTATTAAGCTTTCATTCTGTTTTAATCCTTCTCCTAGAGCAAATAGTTCTCTAACGTTGATTTACCATGGACCCCATTAAATACTTTTTGTAGCTGGAAGCAATTTCAACCCAAGATTTAAAACCCAAATGTACCAATTTATTTGGAAAAAAAACACTTTAATAAATGTATCATTTAAATTGTGTCACTCAGCTACGAGTCCATTTAGCTACAAAATATAATATTTTTCAAGCACGTAGCGGTCCCCTGTGACTTTACCACAGAATACAGTTTAAGAACCGCTCCTTTAGAGCACCCTCGTTATTTCTATTAATTGCCAATGGTATTCTCGCCAGATGGCGAGATTTGATAAAATATCTTTAAAAGAAAACTGCTAGAACAAAAATTCATATAGGAGAAGGTGTATCTTGGTCTACGCCCTATGGGCCGGTTACGGCTCGAAAGGTCAATAGATAGATAGATAGATTCTCAATATTCTTCTGTAAGATAATATGCTGCTTAAAAATATCCTTATCTTTTGCCCAGTGTCACATTACAGTCAATTATAGATTGTATAGTTAGCTCTGGTTCAATAAATTCTTCTAGACTTCAGGGCTAGTTCTACAGAACGCTGAATAAATTTCTTTTCTTACTTTCGTTGTCAGTTATCTATCTATCTATCTATCTATCTATCTATCTATCTATCTATCTATCTATCTATCTATCTATCTATCTATCTATCTATCTATCTATCTATCTATCTATCTATCTATCTATCTATCTATCTATCTATCTATCTATCTATCTATCTATCTATCTATCTATCTATCTATCTATCTATCTATCTATCTATCTATCTATCTATCTATCTATCTATCTATCTATCTATCTATCTATCTATCTATCTATCTATCTATCTATCTATCTATCTATCTATCTATCTATCTATCTATCTATCTATCTATCTATCTATCTATCTATCTATCTATCTATCTATCTATCTATCTATCTATCTATCTGTCTGTCTGTCTGTCTGTCTGTCTGTCTATCTATATATATATATATATATATATATATATATGTCTGTCTGTCTGTCTGTCTCATGTCCTTTCGAGCCGAAAACGGCACATAGGGCAGATAGTCTAGTGTCCTTGTGTCCTACAATCATTGATATAAAGCATTATCAAACCTTGCACACAAGCCGCGTTATATTTTGACACGCGTCTCTGTTTTGGGCGACGTGTTCAATCTCGGCCAGGTAGCTGATGACTGCTGTTGTTGCCGTTCGCCTCAGTGTTCGTCAATAATGGGTATGATGATAATTATTCACTCTTCAGAAAGCAGAATTTGTCTAGACTATTCGGTACCATACCAAGTACATCAACCACCTGAGCTATTCGGTACCATACCATGTATATCTATCACCTGAGCTATTCGGTACCTTACCATGTATATCTATCACCTGATCTGTTCGGTACCATACCATGTACATCTACCACCTGAGCTATTCGGTACCACACCATGTATATCTACCATCTGAGCTATTCGGTACCATACCATGTACATCTACCACCTGAGCTAATCGGTACCATACCATGTATATCTACCACCTGAGCTAATCGGTACCATACCATGTACATCTACCACCTGAGCTATTCGGTACCATACCATGTATATCTACCATCTGAGCTATTCGGTACCATACCATGTACATCTACCACCTGAAATTTAAAATTGTTTCCGGGCATTTTATTTCCTTGCCCTCTTTTAATTATAATTATGAAAGTTCTCCTTTAATTTAGTTATACATTTTGGGGTTTTTTTTTTTTTTGCAGCGACCATTACATCTGCCTTTTGGCTTGTAATGTTAACTAATGTTTTTGATTTTGATTTCCATCATTTTAATGCCGATCATTTTCGGTGTATGATTGTCATTATTAGCTATAAAAAAAACTGTATCATCAGCATGTGTTAGGTTTTATATTATGACCACCTACTGATACAAATATTCCTGGTATGTTCTTTATGAAAAAAAACATGACCTCACTACATATATTAAATAAATCCAATGATACTACATTCCCGTACCTAGCAACTGCTTTAATTGTTGAAACGTTCAAAAATTATTTTTTTTCTCATGGGCTGATGTTTGTTGTAAGTTACATCTTATTTATAATCTGCAGCTCTTTGCTATCAGCATTTATGGTTTCTAAAATGTGATATTACTGACAAATATTGTTCCTTTTAAAGTATCATAGTTCTGGTATAAGTAATAATATCTCAACAACTATCTATCATTACAGCAGTTGATCAGTTATTGTGTTAGCATTCTACAGAACAAAGGAGCCGCAATAGCTCAATGGTGAGTGAATTGGACTACAAATGACAAGAGGTAGGGTTCAATCCCAATCGATGGCTTCCGGTTCACCCAGCCTTAATGGGTACCGGTTTTTTTTCTGGAAAAGTAAAGCGGCTCGGGCGTAATACGATCACATTGCCCCAAAAATCATGTGCTGAAGGTTTGTAAAATTTATGGTCACTAACACTCTTTTTCTTGTTTCTATTGTCAAAAATCGATTGCATAGTATCTTCATCATTTTTTGGAAAGCTGCTTTTGCCTGAGCCATTCTGCATCTCACCTCTTTTGTACATCTTCTATCTGAGGTTAACAAATGTCCCAAATATTTAAATTCAATTACCTATTTTAATATTGTTCCACTTGTCTTTATTTTGCACTGAGGTGATGTCTTTTTCTTTGTTGTTACTATTACCTATGTCTTTTTGCTATTAAGGCTGAATCTTTTATTTTTGCTTTCTTTCACTATAATGTCCAACATTTCTTGCAACTCATTTTCACTCTAAGCGATTAAGACTGTCTTCCTCTTAATGTGGCGTTTTCGTAGCGTTTGTTTATGACTCTTTGAGTCATTGTTAGTTCTTTTTATCTTGTTATGTGGCCGAACCAATTCATCTGTTGTTTCTTTATGTATTCGATGGCTGGTTCAATTTCGAGTTTCTTCCTCAGGTCGGTGTTTTTTACTCTGTCCCTTAAGCTGTTTCCTGTCATTCTTCTAACACATTTCATTTCGGTGGTCGTTATCTTTCTACTAATTCCTTCTACTAATGTTCTAATAATGTATATGGTGTTGTTCATACCTTTACCTCCAACAAAAACACACTGTTATTTACTAATACCTGGTCTGATTTTGTTGTTCTCTCTTCGTATGACAATCTTTAGTAATATCATAGTCATGTGACTTTTGAGACCTATTACATGGTGATCTTAACATTTGATTGCACAGGGTTTCTTTGGTACAACTGTAGATATAGATTTATATAGAATGTCTGCTGTAGATGTCACTCAACAGTTTTATAGATATCACTCAACATTTTTGTAGATGTCACTCAACAGTTTTGTAGATGTCACTCAACATTTTTGTAGATGTCATTCAACAGCTTTGTAGATGTCATTCAACAGTTTTGTAGATGTCAATCGACAGTTTTGTAGTAGATGTCACTTAACTGTTTTGTAGATGTCACTCAACAGTTTTGTAGATGTCACTCAACAGTTTTGTAGAAGTCACTCAACAGTTTTATAGATGTCACACAACAGCTTTGTAGTTGTCACTCAACAGCTTTGTTAAACTTGTACATGCATATATAAAAGATACCCAAATACATTACTGCCAATGTTGAGTGTTGTGTATTATCTCCACTACATCTAGACAATTATTTTAGGGAATCAGAGTTCCCCCATCGTCGGTGCTATCCAATTCCAGACCGAGGTAAACGTGCCTATTTTAATTGGCAGCCTGTACTGAAACATGTATACCGATCGATATTTCCGAAATGAATTTATTTTATAGAGCAAGCTTAAAACTGTTGATGAAGAACGTGTTCAGGGAGGTGTAGGACATTAAAAAAAATATCCTTTCCGATTTCAGAAAAAATAGCATTTCAGATTTTCATTTTCTTTTATTTAACATTCAAAGATCGTCATGCTCCTGAAATCATTTCATTTTCAACATTCAGAACATTCATTCTTCTCTTCCCAAATATTTATATTTCTAATGATATGCTCATACATGATTCTTGGCTTGTCAGGTTTAGTTGCTCTAGGGTATTTGTTCACATTCTTCTGGTAATTGTGTGTCTGCATTAATAGACCATTACTGTTTATACTTAATGTTGATGTACCCCTTCAACGTGCAGGCACATGCGCTGTTTCGCTACATTTCCTGGATTAGGCATGGTAAATGGTAGAAGAGTATTCATTTTCTTAAGAATTTCGTTGAACGAATTTTCACTAAACGTGTTCGTTGTAAATTGCTGTTTTATTGACTAGAAGGATGACATTCTTTATAATTAATTAGTTTTAGAAATAAGATATGTGTCAACATTTCTGGTGAATTTTGTAAAAAGACTTCTCTTATTTCTTTTGACGATTTTAAAGTTTGAAAAGCGAGTTTGACGTCGTTTTTTTTCATTATGTTTTTTTCCCAGTATTTTCAATCTTGTCTAAATTAACTCTTGTAGAATAATACTTCTCAAGATTAGCATAAAATATGTCTAATGATATTTACAATGAGGTACTTAAAACCAAATGAGCAAACATTCAGAATTCCATTAACTAAACTTGAGATTCTCTCCAATGGATATTTGACTCAAGTATATACAATTGTTTAAAAATGAAGTAATGTGAGCGCGTTTCTATCTGAACACGATGAGCGAAAGCAGTGCGTTATTGAACGGGCAATTGTTTGTGTGGATCACCCGTGTTTATTCAAAAAGGTTAACATGTTTTTCACTTTTTCCGAAAGTTTCGACACACCATGGGCCATGCCAATTTCGGTCACGTACATATAGACGCACAGTGCGTCACTCTCAATTTGATTAATGTAAACTGTCATCAAACCATATTTGTGTTTCCTTCTAGGGATGGATGATCTTGGTATTGGTGAAATCTAATTCCTTGTTTAATCATCTATAAATTCAAATATCATATATTCAGTGTTAGATAAATATAACATGTAGATTGTAATTCAAACCATGAACAATTTTGTTTCTGAAATCGCAACCACTGGATTGACAACAACCTTCCGTACTGAAAGAGTTAAGTTCATGTGGGAAAGAATCGTTGCTCTGGTAAAATTGCTGGCAATTTTGGCAACTCTAAAACAATTGCCATCTTGCTGGAATGTCAAGGACAACGAATAAACAGGTAATCATTTCCAATTAAATTCTTTCTAAAATGATTATTTATAACATAACACAGTAATTATAATGGCAAACAGTCATTCTTACAACGTGAAAAATATACTCACATGAAAGAAAATAACATCGGAACTAAAACTACGAATTGTAAACTCAACATGTATGTGTGGTGCAAGAACAGAAACATAAACATAGAATGACAAATACAGAGCAGAAAATCGAGACCTTTGAAACGTGAATCTGTAGAAAAATGTGAAGAGTTGGATGAAGAGAAAAGAATGCGAGCAGTGATACCAAATAGAATGAAAAAAGAACTACTTAACATAATTCAATAGAGATAACTGAAATATTTGGGACATATTGGTTATTGGTTATTGGTTATGGAAGGCCTCGGCATCACTGCAAAGGAATTAAAATCCCTATTGCTCAACCGCCCGTGCCAGTGGAATCATCCGAATTACTAACACATCTCCCAAACAAAGAAAGGTAACTGTAGTCTCCATCGTAGCAGTTTTCAGCACACGCCAAAAGATATAAGGCGAAACCGCGCAGAAAGTGAACACAGCCAACTATTATTTGGGACATGCGAAGCAACACGTGCACTATCAAGACAAGAGACAGTGTGAAATGGTGCTCCACGGTAGCCAAACTTCGATGTGGAGACTGCATCTAATAATGAAAATAATCATGTATTGGATTGCAAGGTGAAAAAAAAATAATTAGTGCAAGGCAATTTACTATGTGGATACAGGCAATGAAAATTTGTTTGTAATAAACGTATAAACAAGTTAGTTATAAATGCGTCATAGAGTAAACAAACATCCAAGTTTTAGCAGCTTTCAAGATAGCAGAGCTGTAACTTGCACCTGACACAACCAATTAACTGTTAGCATAAGCTATATTTATTTACCATATGTTCAGCAGTTAGTATATAGCAGACACATATCGGTCTCATCATCCACTTACGAACCCACTGTCAACGTTGATATGGTGGTGTTTATTCATCTACACAGATAAACGAACCAGTTGGTGGCCAATTATGGAACACCTATTTAAAAGAAGTAGCACGTCGTCACGACCCGTGTGCTGTACAGGGAACACGATGTTAGTGCGTATTTTATTTTTCTTATAATTTTCCCATTTTATTACGTCATGATCGTTTTTTTCTGGAGATCGTGTGGCCGAATCGATAACCTGTCGGACACCAAACTAGGAGATTGTAGGTTCGAATCCCGGTAGGGTCAAACGTTTTTTTTTCTATCGGTGGTGAAATAAAAAACTAAGAGTTATACACCTCGAGGCGACTGCATTGGACAAGCGGCCTTTATTTTCCGGTTCTGTAAGTCTCCCAGCAGACCTCAGTTCTCCGGACCCATAAGTCCCCCAGCAGACCTCAGTTCTCCGGTCCTATAAGTCCCCCAGCAGACCTCAGTTCTCCGGACCCATAAGTTCCCCAGCAGACCTCAGTTCTCCGGTCCTATAAGTCCTTCAGCAGACCTCATTTCTCTGGTCCTATAAGTTCCCCAGCAGACCTCAGTTCTCTGGTCCTATAAGTTCCCCAGCAGACCTCAGTTCTCTGGTCCTATAAGTTCCCCAGCAGACCTCATTTCTCTGGTCCTATAAGTTCCCCAGCAGACCTCAGTTCTCCGGTCCTATAAGTCCCCCAGCAGACCTCAGTTCTCTGGTCCTATAAGTTCCCCAGCAGACCTCAGTTCTCTGGTCCTATAAGTCCCCCAGCAGACCTCAGTTCTCTGGTCCTATAAGTCCCCAGCAGACCTCAGTTCTCCGGTCCTATAAGTCCCCCAGCAGACATCAGTTCTCCGGTCCTATAAGTCCCCCAGCAGACCTCAGTTCTCCGGTCCTATAAGTTCCCAGAAGACCTCAGTTCTCCGGTCCTATAAGTCCCCCAGCAGACCTCAGTTCTCCGGTCCTATAAGTCCCCCAGCAGACCTCAGTTCTCTGGTCCTATAAGTCCCCCAGCAGACATCAGTTCTCCGGTCCTATAAGTCCCCCAGCAGACCTCAGTTCTCCGGTCCTATAAGTCCCCAGCAGACCTCAGTTCTCCGGTCCTATAAGTCCTTCAGCAGACCTCAGTTCCCTGGTCCTATAAGTCCCCCAGCAGACCTCAGTTCTCCGGTCCTATAAGTCCCCAGCAGACCTCATTTCTCTGGTCCTATAAGTCCCCTAGCAGACCTCAGTTCTCCGGTCCTATAAGTCCCCCAGCAGACCTCATTTCTCTGGTCCTATAAGTCCCCCAGCAGACCTCAGTTCTCAGGTCCTATAAGTCCCCCAGCAGACCTCAGTTCTCCGGTCCTATAAGTCCCCCAGCAGACCTCAGTTCTCCGGTCCTATAAGTCCCCCAGCAGACCTCATTTCTCTGGTCCTATAAGTCCCCAGCAGACCTCAGTTCTCCGGTCCTATAAGTCCCCAGCAGACCTCATTTCTCTGGTCCTATAAGTTCCCCAGCAGACCTCAGTTCTCCGGTCCTATAAGTTCCCCAGCAGACCTCAGTTCTCTGGTCCTATAAGTCCCCCAGCAGACCTCAGTTCTCCGGTCCTATAAGTCCCCCAGCAGACCTCAGTTCTCCGGTCCTATAAGTCCCCCAGCAGACCTCAGTTCTCTGGTCCTATAAGTCCTTCAGCAGACCTCAGTTTCTCTGGTCCTATAAGTCCCCCAGCAGACCTCAGTTCTCCGGTCCTATAAGTCCCCCAGCAGACCTCAGTTCTCTGGTCCTATAAGTCCTTCAGCAGACCTCAGTTCTCTGGTCCTATAAGTCCCCCAGCAGACCTCAGTTCTCTGGTCCTATAAGTCCTTCAGCAGACCTCAGTTCTCTGGTCCTATAAGTCCCCCAGCAGACCTCAGTTCTCTGGTCCTATAAGTCCTTCAGCAGACCTCAGTTCTCCGGTCCTATAAGTCCCCCAGCAGACCTCAGTTCTCCGGTCCTATAAGTCCCCCAGCAGACCTCAGTTCTCTGGTCCTATAAGTCCTTCAGCAGACCTCAGTTCTCTGGTCCTATAAGTCCTTCAGCAGACCTCAGTTCTCTGGTCCTATAAGTCCCCCAGCAGACCTCAGTTTCCGGTCCTATAAGTCCCCCAGCAGACCTCAGTTCTCTGGTCCTATAAGTCCCCCAGTAGACCTCAGTTCTCTGGTCCTATAAGTCCTTCAGCAGACCTCAGTTCTCTGGTCCTATAAGTCCCCCAGCAGACCTCATTCTCTGGTCCTATAAGTCCCCCAGCAGACCCTTTCTCTGGTCCTATAAGTCCCCCAGCAGACCTCAGTTCTCCGGTCCTCTAAGTCCCCCAGCAGACCTCATTTCTCTGTCCTATAAGTCCCCCAGCAGACCTCATTTCTCTGGTCCTATAAGTCCCCCAGCAGACCATCATTTCTCTGGTCCTATAAGTCCCCAGTAGACCTCAGTCTCTGGTCCTATAAGTCCCCCAGCAGACCTCAGTTCTCTGGTCCTATAAGTCCCCCAGCAGACCTCAGTTCTCCGGTCCTATAAGTCCTTCAGCAGACCTCATTTCTCTGGTCCTATAAGTTCCCCAGCAGACCTCAGTTCTCTGGTCCTATAATTCCCCAGCAGACCTCAGTTCTCGGTCCTATAAGTCCCCCAGCAGACCTCAGTTCTCCGGTCCTATAAGTCCCCAGCAGACTCATTTCTCTGGTCCTATAAGTCCTTCAGCAGACCTCAGTTCCCTGGTCCTATAAGTCCTTCAGCAGACCTCAGTTCCCTGGTCCTATAAGTCCTTCAGCAGACCTCAGTTCCCTGGTCCTATAAGTCCCCCAGCAGACCCTCAGTTCCCTGGTCCTATAAGTCCTTCAGCAGACCTCAGTTCCCTGGTCCTATAAGTCCTTCAGCAGACCTCAGTTCCCTGGCCTATAAGTCCCCAGCAGACCTCAGTTCCCTGGTCCTAAGTCCTTCAGCAGACCTCAGTCCCTGGTCCTATAAGTCCCCCAGCAGACCTCATTTCTCTGGTCCTATAAGTCCTTCAGCAGACCTCAGTCATGTAAAAGTGTCGTAAAGAAAGTTTTTAAAAAAAAACGCTTCTCTTTCACACATTCTCACGCACATACCACACACATTCAAACACACACATACTCACGCACACACCACCCAACATTCACGCACACACACACCAAACCCAATACCCATTTAAAAGTTGGACAAACTTAGAAGCTGTAGTAAGGAATCGCGTACGACCTCTGTCTCTATATATCTAATTCACAAACCACCGCTTCAACACGAAACCATTGAAAAGTTCGTCAGAAAAAATCGAATACTTCGAGTTGTAACTCTTGAACACCTATCTAGATCTTCCAATTTTAATTAATTAAATTCTCTAACTTGTAGTATTTGTAGATTAAATGTAGGAAGAGTGAGAATACAATGGACACAGACTATAACATAAGTCTACAGTGTTACAGGATAACATAAGTTAATACAAATACACCTGCAATACAACAGAGAGACAAAGTTGCGATGTCACGTCAATGAACTCATGATGTGGTATAACAATTTAATGTGTGAATATATCTACACTTATTGTGCAGTGTTTACATTATAAAGTGATACAGAAATTAACGGTAACACTTTTGAGGCAGTAACCAGAAAATTTCCTTCATCAATTGGCTCTCAGGCTTAATTTTTAACGCTGGAAAAATAACGAATTATACAAACAACGAGGTAGGATGTTCTTTGACGTCAGTATAAAAAAAACGCATTGCTTAACGTAAAAGAGTAATGTACTTGTATAATCATAAGTGGAATAGTATTAGATAAGAAAAAAAACATTTGTAAAGTGAATCAGTGAGTCTGTATCTGTGCGCACTAGACGTCTATTCACTAATATGGCCTTTGGTGTTTTATCAGGCTGTTGGTAGCAATCAATCATGATATGTCAGTACATTGGTAAAATGTTAGTGACTTATGCTGATGTTGTTTTCGTTCAACAGCTTCTCTCTTTGCTGAATTTGCCACTATCGGATACACAGATCCGGTCATAGAACGAAAAGATGTATTCATAATGCCTGGACTCGTCTCCTTTCTCCAGCGCCGTTTTGCTTCTGAACTTAATATCAAAGCAGTCTCGAATGTTGCTGTGCCGATTTTTTAAAAATTTGTATTCTCCATGTGCTACGATCTGCAGCCAGTTCTTTCCAGTTTCTTTCACTGATAGAGAATTTACTTAAGGAACCCTGATTGCATCCTTATATCTCAGGACTGCTATGCCCTTCAGTCTCTTTCCGTTCCTAAGTACACCATACAAAGTTTATTTGGGAATACAGTTATTTACCATTTTCTTACATGACCCAGCCACCTAGTCTTCGACCCTTAAGTGTTGCCATGATGGATGGGAGTTTGAATCGCTGTAAGACATTAAGTTTTTCTTTGTTCTGCCATTTGATGTTCATAATTAATGAACATGAAAGCTGTTTAACTTTTTTCTCTTTCCCCCGCATAGGTAGTCCACGTTTCTGATCCGTATAGAAGCTACTAAGCACACTAAACGCTCAAGAATTCTCACAATTAGAAACATTTAATGAATAAACAATGATGAGAGCACTTATTTCAGTTTTCAGTAAATGTTCAAGAGTTCACTTTTGATATAACATCTCAGCAAGTGGATGGCAATTTTCCACTAAACTTGAGATTGTTTGAAATCTGAGTTGAAATTGTTAAATTATTCCGTGGCTTTATAAGAATGCCTTTTTTATTAAAAAAAAATAGTAAATCACCTAACCTCCTATTTATAGTCCAGTATATGAAATTAATATCTATTGATAATAAAAAGCACCTCAGGTCACAGGAAGTTGTATTCATCACAACTCGTCTGGAAGATTTTTATTGTCGCTAGCCAGACCCCAATTGTTTCTGTTGGCATATCTCTTTGATGTCTTGAAATTATCTTCGTCTAGGCATGTCCCTGATGCATAGTCTTGGAACCATGCCTTCCATTTTTGTTCTTTCTAATTAGCTGTATCTTAGATGGAACTTCGACATTTATTGCTGTCATTCTGATAAATTTTAACTAAAAATAATGTATTGAGTTTTTCAATCTGGTTTACCAATATTTATATATGCATGTAAAACGCAGACAATAACTAGAAAAAAGAAGATACAAGCTTTGGAAATATGGTTCTACTGTGAGATACTGGACATGATATAGAGAGATCATAATACAAGCAAGAATGTAGTAAAACTCCCCGATATTAGCATCCGTCATGATGAAATGCTTTGTGTAGGTAAATAAAAGGAACTGTGCTGACACGTACATGCCGCCCGTTATAATGGTCTGGCTAATGCAAAACGTACAGAGGACGATGAAACGCCGGCGACTAGTAGTTTAGGCTGTGGTAAATGTAATTGATGATATTAAAGTTCAGAAAGGAACATATTTGAACAAGCCCATAAAGTGGCGATCTTCATCGCATAAAAAAAAAAAATAGAAAAACCGCGAACAGTTCGTCATGTTGGCGACCAAACATGTTTCCAGGGCGATAAGTGATCAGATTGATGACATTTTTACAAGTGCACTTTGCTCTGCTTCTCCGTGTTCCATTTTTCAACATTTCACTATGATCACGCTAATACTCAAGTACCTTTCGTGACTGTCGCAGTGTGTGCTGTGCTTATTTGTCGCTTTTTATGTCATCTACTTGTTCAAAACTTATGTTGTTTGTTTGCTTGCATACATAAGCGTTACATTTCTAGCGAATTCCCAAGGGAGTGAATTTGCGCGACTATAACTTGTTCCTATTTCTCTTTACGCAGCAGCCGTGGGCACAGGTGTCCTATGCAGGTAGATATTCTTTGACTTCAGAGGCACTCTCATTTGTTTTTTCTTTTTTATCTTCAAGAGTTTGCGTTTTTTGACACATTTTGTTTCCTGTTAATTTCTTTCCAATACAGCGCTCCTGTTTGACCCATTCTTTTTTATTTACAGCCGCAAAGGATACTTTAGCGTACCTAGAACGAACACGGAACCTCCTGTTTTTTGCCACCTATCCGAGTGAGCTAGACATCGAACCTATCAACCCAGAGAACATGGTAGGATGAAGTCACGACGAAACCGTGAATTCCATTTTTTTTTAAAAAACCAAATCGAACCCTGTACCTCCTTGTCAAGAGGCCACGTCTCACCACTAGTCCACCCAGCTCCGCGCTGAACTCATAAATTAGAGACACCGTGTACCGATTTAATACAGGCCTTCATTTTTACGATCGCTGATAAAGTTAGCATAGTCCACCAGGCGATTTGCTGGCTGGTGAGTGTTTGTGTACTTGTATGAGTTGTGGTTTGTTACTATAACTAAAGTACCTCCCAGCAATCGGTAAGCATTAATTACCTAAAAACTGAACCTTCAAACCGGAAAGGCAATTACTGTCATTCACACCTGCGTCTCCGCCGCTA